>NW_019379617.1:445404-472412 GCF_000648655.2 Copidosoma floridanum | reverse complement strand
TGTCTGATGTGAATAGAAAAAAATTATAACAAAAAAAGTTTCAACTTATAAAAACTTGTATTTTGTTAATAAGGCTTATTAGAAAGGTGTCGTTCGTCTGTACGTCCGGATAATTTTTTTTTTTTTCATTTTTTTGTAGCATCCTTTTTTTAATTTTGAGTATTATTTCTGGCATTACGATTTAGTAGAGTATAATTATCTATATATTAAATTTAATTATTTATAGAACCTTTGATGATAATGCATTTTTATCAATCACTAGCAGTTTTTCCGAAAATCAACATGTTTCTATTTACACTATATAACGTTTCTCAGTAGAGCAATAGGTAATAACAGGATAGGTGGACGAATAATGAAGAAGTAAAAAAAGTAAGTAGTTGATCTGAATCAATTTTACTTGCAGAAAAGTGAAATTTGATGTGTTGATTGGGCACCTGAATATTGGCACACGAAGCAGGTTTTGCATGCAGAGAGGGGGGGGAGGTCCACTAGTACGTATGCATATGAAGATTTAGTTTCATGTATTTAAATAATAAAAAAATTTGTAGTAAAAAAAAAAAAAAAAAAAATTAAGCTGTTACATCACACGTGTGTGTAGAGATTACGTGACATTTTTGAATTTTTGGATCCTAATGCTAGAGTCACCGTAAAAACATTAATTAGTTGAAAAAAAAAAAAAAGATACCTTCGTTGCTACCTTTCTCTGCCCCCAGTTATCCTTACCTCTTAGTTAAACATCAGCAAGTCCAACCCAGCACGCTGGCGTCCAGGGTCCTCGAGCTGGTTGTTCGTCTTACGATTCCACTCTTTCTTGTTTGCCTCTCTTACCCCTTTCTCCTTGTTCAAGCCACTTCAGGACTCACGCATACACTTCTCTCTTTCTCTCTTTCTCTCTCTCTTTCTCTCTCTCTCTCTCTCTCTCTCTCTCTCTCTCTCTCTCTCTCTCTCTCTCTCTCTCTCTCTCTCTCTCTCTCAATATTTTACGCACCTTCTCAAAAACTCTATCAACACTTTCTTAATATCTTCTCTAACAGGCACGTTGAAGCAATTCACTAAAATCACTGAAACTTTCACCGTTTACACTTACACGAAAAAAAAAAATTTGTTCTCTGAGAGTACAGAGGTAAGGTTTTAGAGAGTACAAGCACCTGTTGAACGAATACAATACAGCTATCAAAGCAACGTTGTACTCTCTGGGTCCAAAGCTTGGAGCACATACGTTCCAACTTATGAGCTCAAGTTATAAGTACCGATGCTATAATTTCATAATATACATATATATTGTAAGTGGACACTGCGCATTGCAGACTGAAGACGCATGCGCGTACTACCATGCAGGGCATATGTTATACATGTATGATCACGAGCTGACAGCTTAGTTAGGGATTGGAGTGTATACGCTCTAAGCACTGGGCTCAGGAAGTATAGCGTTGTTTTGAATTGTACGAGCCAAAAATTGTGATAGCTACGCACAGACAGCTGCACTGTAAACGTTCAATATGTATTTGTACTCTGCAAAGCCCAATCCTTCTACTTTCAGGGTAAAGATTTTTTTTTTATGTAGACATTCAGCTCAAAACTAACTTGCGAGCTCTTGCCATTTTGGGAACAGAGGCCACTGTTGCATCGTTACAAATCGTCCCCTCCTAGGCTCGAACACCTCTGGCTGCTTAAAAGCCGATTCTCAACAGCAGACTCTTGCTGATGCAGCTCAGCAGAATAAGTGATGAAATATAACAAAAGTTCTCACTTCTTTCCCTTCCCTTTTCGACGGTCAGCTCTAGGAGTAACTCTTCACTACGCAGGTTCAGTGGTTGGCTGGTTGGTAAGATGTACCAGGTTGAGATGACTTAAAGTGAACTCTATCCTTATCTGTCTTCGAAGATTGTAGTTCTTTCTCCAGTCTTTTCATGTTAAACAGTTTCGCCCATACCACTATCGTCGTAGTTGACATCACTACTTCTGAGGCAACAACTTTCTGAGGCAAGTGAGTGTCTGTGAGCTCTCCAGATACAACCACCAGTCTTTGTGAGACTGTCCTATATCTCAGTCCTTCTTTTCCCTTTTACGTAAATTATAATTTGATCCTGACCTCTTTTCTATTCTCACTACTGATGTCGTTACGATAACTCAGAGGGACCAGCTGATTTATCACAGTCACACGGCTGACATATATCCAGGTACAAAGACTCAGGAATCTGCAATTCCTCAGTAAGATCTACCTTGATTACGTACGTCCTGCTCATTTTACCCTTTCCCGAGAAATGTAATATCACTCAGGGTAACACTGAACGTACTACAGGATGTCAAATCCTCGTCAATCACTGTTAAGCTTCTTGGTCGATCGTTAGTCTTGCGCGCTGTCGACTAAGCTCACAGTCCATGGTGTGTAACTGTCGGTACAAGTGCACTATCATGCGCTTTTTACCCACCAATATAGAAAAACTAATTTTTGAAATAAGTATAGATTGTAACTTATAAATAAAATGGTACACTCTTTGCGATTACTGCCAAAAATCACTAAGTTCCACGAGTTTCCACACATTGGGAAGCCATTTTATAATCTGCATCTGGACCTAAAATTAAAAAGGAGCACCAACACAGCGTTAACACTTCTCGCTTTCTTACATTATCTTTATCCCTATTATACATCGGGTTTCTGCTTCTCAAAAGGAGGATTCACGCAGGATATCTTCCGTTCTGCAGGGAGAAATAATAATTCAATACCAGTAAAGTACCTTTAACTATAAATTTACTGAATCACTTAATACTAATACGCAGTATCATTACACACTATACTACGTCCTGTTTGTTCCAGACCAAAAGGAGTTTTTGCTTGTTCTAGGCCTACGATAAGATACACACACTCACTCTTTGACTACAATACCACGCTTTTCTACTCTATTGATCTTTTCACTCTTGATTTCTATACTCACATGCTACCTCTCTTTTTCTCCTTATCTGTCTGTTTCTATTTCCTACTCAAAGCCACTCTCGAACATACACTTTCAAGTCTCTTATACACTTTATCTCGTCTACATACACACTACCTCTCTGTGTCTCTAGCCAGCCTTACTTGCTCGTCGAACGTCGGCAAATCGAACCCAGCAAAATGGTGTCCAGGGTTCTTGAGCTAGTCATTCATCCTACAGTTTCACTCATTCTCGCTTGCTCTCTCACCCTCTTCTTGTTGTGGAAGAAAAGTGTCATTATATCAAAAACTCGAAAATACTGAAGAAAAAAAAAAATCTTTGTATAGTCAAGACATGAACGATTAAGAAATCGTCTTAGGCAACCACTAGTTGTTAAAAAAAATTGCTAAAATTAAGAAATCTAGTTGTTTAACAATAGCTCAAAAACTATAGATTTATTAAAAAGTGTTACTCTTAAAAAAGTAGCTTGTCAAAAGATCTACAAAATAATGCAAGAATTTTCAAAGTCAGATAATTCATTTTGCCGTAAAGTTTAAAAAAATCCTTGAAACGGGGTATTTATTTAAATTATTAACAGTTAATAAATCTTAATCAGAATTTTGCTAAGCCAAGCTAAAGTTGTGTCTTTGTGTGCTAGTAAAATCTCAAAATTTCGATTTGATCACTTCAATAGTTTCCGCAAACATTTAATTATTCATTCAAAAGGACTCTAGATTTCAGGCTGTCATTTTTTTTGTAGGCATCTTGGAATGATTATTAAAGAGAATTATTTTCTTAAGTTACATTCTCAGATATGACGTATACCTTATCGATTTATGCAAATGAAACTGTTCAAAAATAGGTGTGCTTAAACGTTATAAACGAATAGAATAGTTTTCTCATGATTTATCATATAGCTTGTGAATAGGTTTATCTTAAGTCTGAAATTTTCCTACGGATATAAAGAAAGAGTTGCTCTAGGTCACATTTTTTTTTCTTAGTTTACCACTATTACTTCAAAAAACAACTTTTTCACCAAATTCACATAGTTAATCATAGAATGTTCAAATCATAAACAAAAAGAAAATTTTTTGTTTTGACAATTTTTATATTTATTTTTATTAGAAACTATGCGAAAGTATTTGCTTTCCCCGTCTTAAATCTTTTGCTTCTCGTAGTTCCTATGTTTGTCTTTTCCAGCACGTGTTTGGATACATGTATACATAAATGCACACACATATACATTTATATTTATTTGCGGATTACATTTAGATATCAAAAAAATTGATAATTTTTTACAACACTTGTTTATTGTAGAATAAGTTTCTCGGACTAACTTTTAGAGAGTTGATATAACTTATATTATTAATTTTACGAGCTATTCTAAATGAAAATGGTTGTTCAACGATGTACAATGTCAAAATACTGGATTTTTTGGTTGATGCGTTTTAAAGGGCTGGAGACGGAAACCAACGAGCAGTCAAGTACGGCCAATAACGTAACCACACGTAAATGATTGATCTTGAACGAAAAAACGTTGCTATTTTCATAGTCAGTACAATATAGCGGTTTCATAAGTTAGCATCATGATTTAAACATTTATTTAATAAACAAATGATTATATGATTGTGCAAATTAAAAAAAAAATTTTAAGTATTTGTTAAGACCACAAGGACACACAACTTAAGCTTGGTTTAACAAAGTTTGAATAAAAGAGTTATTAGTTATTAACAATTGAAAGAGTGACGTATTTTAAAAATTTTCTAAATTTCGTGGATAACCAATTCATTTTATTTTAAAAATTCTTGCATTTTTTTGTAGGTCTTTTTGCAAGCTGCATTCTCTACATTTTACGTTTTTTAAACAATCTATAGTTTTTTTAAAGTACCTAAACAGCTTTGTAATTGTTTATGTCTTGGCTATACAAAAAGATTTTTTCCTCTCAAGTATTTTCAAGTTTTCAAAACGGAATCTCCAGTTGACATTTCTCTTCCACTATTGCCACTTCCATCATCCTTGACCCGGATATCACTTCCTAGAACTTACACTTACACTTATCTAATTTCCACCCTCTTCCTTTCTCAACACTCTACGCACCTTTTCCAAAACTCTGTCAACTTTCTTTTAATCTCTTCCTTAACATGCGCTCCAAATAAATCCACTAAAATCACTAGAACTTTCACTGTTTTCACTAAGACTCTGCTACCCAGATGGTTGTCTATTAGTGTCTTACTCTCTAACCCTCAGCGTATATACAGCTACTGAAAACAAATCGTTTTGGAGGAGCTTTAAATTCAGGCTCTTTGTTTATATGTTGCATCGTTAAAGACGTTCCGGGCACGGATGCCATTTTTGCATCCTTACACAGGGGTCTACATTTAGTTAAAGCTTAATGCTACAATTTTCAATAATGTGGAAAGTTAGCTAGAGAATAGTGCACATTGTAATGTTTTATGAGAAAGAAGCAAAGAGAAAGCTAAAAGGAGATTAGGAGGAGACACAAAGAGAGTGGACGCGCAGTGACTATCAGTATATATACTTATGTACGAGAGGTTTAAGAAGTTAAGGAGCGGTACCATGTCATTTACAAAGATTCTTTGGAAAGAGAATGAAATTAAGTAAGTCATTACTGTGTCTATCTACATTTACAGCGCAACGTTTGTGGAGAGCCATTTGAGTCAATCTTAAAAATGTGATCTGATAAACGTCTAAGCACCTTGTGAAGACCAGAATTTTGCCTTTCTAATAATTTTTCGGTTGTCCTTGCTAGCAGAAACATGTGGGAGTAGGATGAAAGATCCTTGTACACGAAGACGCTTTTCTTGTGTTTGAGCGTGGCAGGGGTAGGTGTAATTTTTTTTCAATACTTCATTTTTCCACATTATAAATCTTAGCTGTACAAAAGGTGGTTTCTGCCTGAACAAACTAGATTTTAGATGCTTTCTGATAGAAAGAAGGAATTTTGGGCACTCGATAACTTTTTATTTGTGCAGATCTAGTATTTGATATAGTCACTTGGTGTTGCAACAATGTCTTGGAGATATTTGATCTGTTTGCCCAGCGTAGCCATGATGATAATTAAATTACTGTAAGATTCTAGTAAATACAAGGTAGAAGATGTGCACACATAGGCATAGCACGATCAGTTAAAATTCTTTAACAAAAAAAAAAATATGCTAACTTTTGGAACAGCTATCTAGATAACAGCAAGTGTATGTGGCTATCCTGTTTTTAAAAATGTACTCAATTAATATGAAGCAGAAAAAACCGAATATAAAATACCTGAGTTGCGTAGTTACATAAAACGTGTCTACAAAAAAAAAAAAAAAAATAGAAATTAGTCAAAACAGGATAGCTAATACTTCAGCCTAAATATTAGTGATTTTGTAGGAAAAATCACAATGAGAGCTTATTACTTCACCACAATACGGGAAAAACTTAAAAAACTACCGCGAAATATGCAAAAAAATATGCGAGGGATTCAAGCAAACACTTTTCCGCAAAATAAACTTTAATTTATGGAACTTGCTATTCACTTAAGAGGTAAATATGCACGATTTATCTCGGGGCACGGCACTAAACTGCACTGCTGCTAAAAAAACTTCTCAGAAGTTGACGCCATTTTTGCAACTTCTCAGGTCATGCGAGCAGGTTGTAACTTGTAGAAATGAAGTTAGGAGAATGTTAGCTTAATAGCTGCTGATTTCACATCGTTGACGAACTGGTGAATTACGTGCACCGAGAGCCAACAAAACGACGGTGCGCATGGCGCCCCACGATGCGGAATCGTATATCAAACGAGAGGTTGCATGATATCTAACAAGATTACCCAGTGAAGATAGGCGAAGTTGAGACGCCAGTCATTGATACTGATTGTAAATTGCCAAGTAAGGTGAAGAAGTTGAGAGAATTGATGTAATGTGGAAGCGTATATGAAACTTTGGGTCGTTTAATTCTTCTCTGCTCTGCTTCGGCGAGATTTGACTTGGTTAACTCAGCGAGTCTTGGCTGTGAGAGGCGATAAATAGATTGAACACTGATATTTTTGATTTTAACAGTTTTATTCAAAATAAATGCTTTAATTTTCTAACTACTATTTTATACATAAGAAATCTGTACATTTGTCAATTTGATATGATATAATTTTGTTTAAACTTTTATAAACTTTTATTAGTTTTAGATGTAGCGTGACTAGACTGTTTCCCTTTTTAACTTTTTCAAGTAACCCTACGCGTACAGCCTCATGAGACGCAGCTAAAACGAGAGCGAGCGAGAGAGCCAACGCGAGCACTCTCACAGGCGCATCGCATGACTAGCGCTGTATGCCGACCAATAGACAGAGTATTGAAAGGAAACAGAGATATAGTGCGCGAGTTTTCTCTCTCACTTTCGCGTACGTTGCGGTGTAGTAATCTCCGCTGTATCTAAACTTACTGTGCAAACTAAGTTTATTTTGTTGATTGTTCTAAATCGAACAGATACCCTCGAGTTGCTTACCTCCGCTGTTGAAGAGGAGGGGTCATTAATGTAGGAACGGCCAAGACGAAGGTGAACACCAGAGAGAAACATGGTAATTCACAGGTGATGCAGAGCAGATATTCCTGTGTTTTTCTTGATTAATGTTACTCGTAATTGCATTTTGTTGATACCTCTGTCGAATCTCTATGTGGGTTCTTCTTTAATTCACAGACACTTAAGCTCCTATTGGGTCTACGGATTCAAGAGCATAAAAAGCAGACACTTTTTTTTAGCCAAAGAGCCCTTAACTGCCTGCTCTACAAAACTGTTCATCACTAGACTCGCTGCTAAGCTGTCATGTGACACCCAATCTGATCTGTGCAGCGGTACCACTACTCTATAGCTATGATCTACTATATTATCTGCATTTTTATCGATTCGTTGGTCCACTGCATTACTGTATACAGAATCTTTGACAAGAACATCATTAAAATTGGCATCATCACGGCTGGTCAGATCTATTAAAAACTTTACTATTAACCTCTGACAACTAAGGCAAAAGATGTATACTTTTATTACTCATAACGTGAATGTTTGGCCACAGATTGATAAACTGATGCTATTCTTGTATATTGTTTGATACTATTATAAATAAAAAAGCTTTTAATTTCTTAGATATAACATCCAAACAATAATTTACTTGTCTTACCTTTATCATTATATTATATAAGCATTTTTCGGAAATTAAAAGAACCTGTATCTGTTGTCTCTTGTTATCTGCGTACGTTTCCTATTTGCATTGATTATTTTTATTTTTATTATCTCCTATGTACGCGTCTCTAACGTTGTTATCTTGTGGTATTAACGAGTGTATATGTTTGAAAATTTACATGTACTATTACAAACCTTGCTAAATGCTAAATTTTAAGAACTGTATGACATTATACGTAAACACCCACATAAATCACGTCTGATGTGTCACCGAGTTTATTTGGTTCTCAAATTAAGCATTTGATATTTTTTACTGCTGCTCCCTAATACCCCTACGTTACAGTTCCCCTAATTTTATCTCACGTCAACAGAATTTCGTAACAATATGTTTAAATTTCGTTAGTCATTACCGTCAGATAACAAGCGTATCGATAATTTTGAAACTCACAAGTGGTCGTGATTAATGATGAGTTAATCTCTGTTAATAGGAAATGTAATGCAATCTGAAATAATTCTATATTCAAGGAAACTGCCAAATCAATCATCACTTATATCCCTTCATTAATAAATCCCAGCAATCAAGACATTGTCAAAAGCGTTCTTCAAGCAATAAGCTGTTAGGATTTCGTTACTTACGTTGCACGTATAGGTGATTGGACGACAAAAGAGCTAACTCATCAGGGTAACCAAAAGCCTATATTTCGTGCCGTTTACGTCCAAATGGATTCACTGGATATTGGAGATTATATATTAGAAAATTCTAGTAAACTTACGAAAAACAAAATTGTATACTGTATTCGGCACAGGTGATGACACAGCAATATATTTACGCCCACTACTTTTTCCGTCGGCCTACAGTCTATGGTATTATGCCATTAGGATGGATAATTCTACTAAATATTATTTTCCAATAATTAAAAATTTAACAGTCTGTATGCGCAAAATAAAAGAATCAGCATGAATCCTAATTCGTTCTGAAAATAATTTGAAAGCCCTTATTAACAGTATAGATAATATCAAAAACTGATGCGACTCAGTGAGGGTATTTCAATACGCTAATGCAGTCAATTTTCTAATGCTGTTTTATTTAGAATAGTCCATAATAATGCTAACCATTTAAATGCGTGCTTCACCAAGATTTAACTAAAGTGTCTCAAAACCGATTTTGACGTGTTAGTAATGACTAAAACATTTTTTGCGGATCTTAATAATGATTCAGTCACTCAGCTATATGGATTTCGACTTTTTCGAAACGATTGTATGAATAAGAACTGTGGTGGTGTCAAAAACTCTTTTGCGGCATTGTTACCAGGTCAAAACAATTGCTCAGTCTGATTGATTTGTTGATGATACACCCGAATTTCTTATCATTGAAGTTTCCTAGCCTATGCATACTTTGTTGTTGACAGTTATTTACTGACGGCCTAACGCCACACTCACACATGCTTTTTTCTTAATATTATATACATTTTTGCCAAGTTACAAAAAAGATGTCAATGCTATATGCTACACGAAAGGCCAGTACTTGTATGCATACATGCCAAAAGTCCTATTCTTTTTTTCTTGGTGCCATCTGATCAAACACATCACACCATATACCACGACCTTTCATCTCATACTGATTGATTTACTTTTAGTTTATAGTCTCTCAGCTGTGAATTCTTTCTCTCAATCTAATGCTTCATTTATTGCAGACCGTGATTTCATAGAAATTACAATTAAACATGGATAGCCACGACCAGCACTGACAAAGTTTTTCTTTCGTAATTTAAAAAACATTAACCATGTAACTACTAATAAATATATAACTCAATTAATGACAGACATTTTTTAATCAGATACCGATTTTGATATTAACCCTCTCACTGGCCAGTTTACCGACACTCTTATATCTGCTTTTGATTCGGTTGCCCCTGTGTAGACTATAATTTTAGTCATCTCGTAAGCAATGAGTTACCTTAAAGATTTGTTATCTTATGAAGCGACATTATAATGCACATACACGTGCCATCATAACTAGATAACAGATTGATTTTAATTTGTTTCAAGGCTTGAGGAGGAACGTACAAAGATTGTTTGACTCTTTAAATAATAAATATATTGTAAACAGGATAGACTAAGCTGCAAATTTAAAGGCAAAATGGGCAGAGATTCGTTGATTGGAACTCTGTAGCTCTTAATTTCTGTCTCTTTTGTCACGTTTTCTTCCAGATGATCTCTTAGTACACTTCACGAGTGTTGCATGTCAGGGATCACCTCTTGTACGTGGATGTTTCGCGGAGGTATTAGCCATACCTCTCGATACTACTAGAACAGTCTTTAGATTTTCTCCCGTTACAAAAATGAATGTGAACTAGAAAACTATTTAAGGCAATGTGGGTTGGACGATATTTCTTTTGCTATGCATCGAGCAAATTCTGAGTCGATAGCCGAACCCTGCGTCATGGCTTTTTCTTTTGGGAGTTGTAAGTGGGTACTGATCACTGCTCTTTCAAAAGTTAAGGTTTCTGCTTCCATGTCAGGCACCAGATCAATCGCAAAATTTATTGAGATCTCAGAGGTACTTGAGTGACTCGTGCATTCTCAGCTGTCAGACTACCTTGAGTAGTAGTACCCTCGGGGTGCAGTATACTGGATCCAAATCAAGCTGGATTTCGTAAAGGTCACAGGACGCAAACGTTCTTACTTTGTATGCTTGATAGCGTAAGATGTACGATTGATTCGGGTATAGTTTACTAGTGCTTTTAGATTTCTCTAAGGCAATTAAAAGAATTTTCCATCAACTTCTTTTACATAAGCTTTGGAAGCTCAACTATGATGACACTGTGATAACTTAGTTCTATAGCAATACATCAGGACACAGACAAGCTATTTTACGAAATGTCATAGCTATTTCTGGATGGGGCACCTCAGGGCAGAGTCTTAAAACCACTATTCTTCTTAATATTTATAAAGGATTTACCGATTCTTTTCAATAAATGTAGTTGGAAGATTAACGCTGCCGATTTTTAGATGAGATGTTTTGAAGGTTATGGTAAATAGGGTTGAGCTTGAGTATGTGTACGAGGTCAAAAATTTGGGTCTTTGGCTTCCTCGTTCTCTAAATTAGGACCAACATGCTACGTATATCTCTGAAAGAGTTTGCCACTCACTTTATTCAATAAGGCATTGTACACATGCGCTTTCGTTCCCTCTTTGAAAGCAACTGGTTGAGAGCCTATCAACTTAGTGTCTAATCTAAGACTTCACAAGACATTTGATTCATACGTAAGATTTATACTTGAAAATTTCAGCCACTACATTCGTGTTCACATTATATTGTCTGGCACTATGCTGGCAATCAGTGAGTTGCCGACGTAACTATATTCTGGAAAATCAGGCTCTCATTCCTTATCCGATATACGCTCCTCATAATCTCGCTGGACATTACAACTTTTAACATAATTTTAAAAACCAAATTTCAAAATTTTTCTTAAAAAGCTACTTAATGCCGATTCTCAAGACTGCAACCTTGAACACGGTACTACAGCATGATTTTAAGATCATTTTAAAATTACTTTTCTTATGAACTATGCAATTGCGTAACAAACGCTGAAGCAACATTTATCTATTTAATGTAAAATTATCTGATTATTGTTATCTATTAAGTTGTTTGTTTTTTGTTAGATTTAACTATAAAAATTTTGAGAAATATTAATTTTGCGATTCTAGATCTATTTTTGTTGATATTATTGTTTGTAACTTGTCTCTAACTATGTTAATATTATAATGATGTTTTATTAATTACGCATTTTTCTAGCTACTAAATTATTTGTAACTTATTTAAGAACCGCACGTTTTACGTTTTACGCATAACTGACGACCGTTTACGTTTCATAAAAAAATTATCTCTCACACTTGCTTATTTTGAGGAATTACCACAAACATTTTTTTTCTGAAGGCTTATAAAAGAAAAGGGACATTCATCACAGTGTATTGAACTAGAAAAAAATCATGTTGAAGAATAAAAAAAATTTATTTAAAGAATTTTGTTTTTGTATCTTTTTTAAGGACTTATGTAACCACCTTCGTACTTATTAGACTTTATTGTGGAAACATTTAAGGTAGGAAAACAAAGGTTCAACAAAAATTTCTGAGCAATATTTCAGTATGATACAAAAACGGTCTATACATGTTTGATAAGTTATTTGAGTCTCATTTTTTTTATTCAATCTGTTTGAATTTAAAAAAAAATTGAAAACTTTATAAAATTCTCTCCTAAATTTAAACTTATCTCTATCTATGTCCAAAATTTTTACTGCATTGAAATTAAATGTATGCCTGCTTAATTTTTACTATCTTCAAGAAAAAATTTATCATTTGGATTTAAAGTATATTATTGATGTCCATCCACTCATGTCTTAAAATATCTTATGCTCTGCCATTGTATTGATCTTATATTTTGAGGTTTTATATGATATGTTCCTCATTCCACATAAGAGGTTGATTTATTGTATGCCGTAAAAATACTTGAAATAGAGACATAATATTCTTTAAAAACAGTTTCTAACCTTAATGTCGTTTAAAAATTGTTTGAAAAATCCAATCATAATTTCATAATCTTACAAACAAATTAAATCGGCTAACCATTGGATGGCAATACACTTTTAACAAAACAAAAACTTTTTGATCTGAATTAAGGAACATACAAGTAATAGCTATAATTAATTACTCATATAATAATACTTTGTTTTAAACGTTCTTCAATAATCAGAAAAATTATTTAAAACTCTATCGAAATAGGAATCCTTTCTGTATCGATGTATTTCACTATTTTTTAAGAAAATGTAGTAATTAGCAAATTTAAAGCAATGATTTAAACTTTTTCCATGTTTAATGGTTAGTTTACAATGTTCAGTAAAATTATTACAGTTATTCAGAATGAAATTCACTACGTGAATATAAAATTTTCCAAGAACTAGAAAACAGTCTTCAAATAACTTAGGACTCAACCTATCAGACAACCTGTTAGCTTTTTGTAAGACTTAAAAAAAAAATTCTTAATAAACTCTTAACTGCGTCCAAAGTTGAGCATCTGCAACGAAAGCGTAAGTTAAATGAGATTTTGTTAAATAACTTTTTTGTTTGGTTATTTAAAAATCTAAGTTTTTAGGAGATCAAATACATTATTAGTACGAGGAATTAAAATTTATGATTAACAATTTTGCAGTAGGTCGCTATTTTGGAATTTCAATGCAGCATGTAGCGTTAAATATTAACCGCACTTGTGTTTATAATATATTTTATTTTCAGCAAATTTAACCTTTTTTGAAATGTATTGTAAAACACTTTTAAGTGTTCAGTTTTTCCTCATCTTTTGCTTGTTTGAACAATGAAAATTAATTTTTGGATTTACTAAAACACTGAATTCTTATGCTAAATTGTCCTTTAAACAACTTTTGTAGTAAATATTTTCTTTTTTAATCAATAGCTATCAAGATATTAAAAAAAAAAACGAAAATTGATTTACTAACATTAAAAAATACAACTCTTTAATTTCAAGCCCGAGTACACTTTGTTGGAATATGCCACCACTTTTGCCGAGTTTTTAGCCTCTAGCGCCATGACTATTATATCAGGCTGACCACTTTTTTTTCTCTGTATACATGCTTTGTATGTACAACACTTGAGTATTCAATTTTTTTATCTTAAACGATCATTAAGCGATAAGTTTTAGGATGCATTACATGTAGAGTTTTCTAACTTGACTTTTTTAGTATTACTTAAAATTAAAACAGTATAGAAAAAATCATGCATTTTATCACAATGTCTTTTATGAGATTTTGAGACAAAATCTAGGTGAAACGAGATTTTCTGTAGTAATATCTCACTTTCTGTAAACACATGCACTTGAACTGAATACTTCCACTGTAGGCCGATATAATCAGCTTATTAGAAGGCTTATTTTGAATAAATTTTCTTACAGTATGCATCTCACATAGTTTGTTGGATAAGTTTAACGATAAGAAAAATATTTTTTATAAACATATCATTAAAAATACAGGGAACATATGATAATTAACGATTTTATGCAAAGCAATACAGAAAAATCATGTTTTTTAAGTATATCTACAAGTCAATAAACAAAAGCCATATTCAACGGTATGCCATTTGTAGACATTGTTAGAGCAGACTTAAACTATTAAAATCCGTTCATCATTAATTAAATGAATCAAAGTATAACGGTGAAAAAAATCCACATTTTTTTTGCAGCTCCAAAACTTGGTGTCAAAGTGTCTCCCATCAGCATAAACCACCCACATTTTTTCATAAAAAAAATTCTGTTACTTTTTGGCAGAATGCCTTTGTTCATTAACAGGTGTCAAATGTGTTATTTAATCTTGTGTGGGTACTGCCATCTGACAAAGCCTAGCAGGAGCTCCCTGTTTTTGATGTAACATCTTGTTTATAAATTCTCTGATGGGATAACTAATTTCACAATTTTTGATCCACAAAGTGGTCTTCACAAAATTTTCACTCTTTTGCGTATAGTTTTTTGCGAACATAATTATATAAAATTAGCATATCCACATAAAACTAATACATTCGAAAAGTTTCACGTCGTTTTACCAATTTAATAAAAAAATTTACAGTTGTTTAGTGTTTAATAGCAAAGTTTTTAGTGTTAATCTTTTTGATAATTCGTCAATGGAATTATTAACATTTTTTTTTTTTCGGCTTGTAGATGAAAAAATACAAGAAAGTGAAAATACTTAAGTGGATTTCAATAATATGCACTTGCAATCAATCGCTAGACTCAGTGATCACAAATTATTCCGTGCCTTTTTCTATTTACCCTTATATCAAAGTTAGTGTTCCGATTGTAGGTATGCACTAATTTATTAGAAATACTACTATTACACACATTATATTTTTGTGTATAAGCGTTATTCATTTATATGTTTTATTGAATTATTGGTAGTAAATAGTTGAGTTAACAAGAATACGAGGAATATATGCCCATATTTATACAAGGTTGTAGAATATCCTTTATATTTTGTTCTTTCATTTTTGTGGCATGGACTGCACAGTGCTACTGTCAGTTTTATTTACTCAAACAATGTCCAAGATGTTATGAATATAATCGTTTGGAAGAACATTAACGTCTTCTTTCGTTTCCAATAATTTCTTGAAGCGTAAGAGAGACTAACAGTTCTCAAATGTTTTTCCGTGTCAGGATATTTTCACTGATTGCCATCCATGTGGGAATCTTTCCAAATCAAAATTTAAGGGATTTTAAAATTTATCACCCATCCAAACTAGAGTTGATAATATACTCGTAGTACATGTTGCTTTGCTGAACCACTTGTACGTGGTAAGCTTTCAAAAGTAGACGTTTTTTTCAGAGTACATCACTTGTACTAATGGTATCACAACTCTTGCAGAGTAAAAGCTCTCCTATGTTTTGCGGACCACGCGAAGGGAACTTAAGATAATTTTATTGCTGTATGAGTTCTTCTCTACTATTAAAATGTTGTTTTGTATAAAAGGAGTAATTATACAATAGTTTCGATGGATCCGTCAAAATGTTTCCATTGATTTCCAAAATTTCATTCGTGCTCTGATTATAGAGACTGGATGTAGTATTACAATGTGTAAAAAATATAAGAGGGCAATGTATTAACGCAAATACGAATATTTAAAACTATTGAGTCGATGAAAATATAAAACATACATCCCACCAAATGCTTGTTCCTTCATTTGCTTCTTCGTCTCGTCCTTTCCTTAATCCAATTTTCAGAAACGCAGCTGGTATTTCAAAAGACAGAAGAAGACTTACAAAGCGTATTGCAAAATGAGTGTTGAATAACGTAAAGATGCTATTAACTATTTCATGCTGTTCTCCAGCTCACTGTTGTGTATTATCTTGTTAATGTGTATACATTAAGACAATTTTAAATGTTTATTACAATCTTTTTTATAGGTTGCAAATCTTTAAAAAATATATATTTGTTCATAATAATAAAATTAACAAATTATCAATGATGGCAGTTAATATTTCATCACGCTACCATACTTGAATAAAAATCGTCAAAATCGGGTAACACATGGCCGAGATTTAATTTTTTATTCTCGAGGTCTGAATTTTAAATCGTTTGATCAAAAAAGTCTTAGTAAGAAATAACAGACATGTCTTTGTGACTCAATCAGAAGGTCTTCAATAAACATTACAATGAGACCGTAATAAGATTGTACTTAAAAAATAAACTGCTGGATATACAAGTTTGGGATTGAACAAGCTACTATCCAAATAACAAACGTCTATGTTGATAAATAAGCAACAAGCGTAAGGAAACAACTAAAAAATCATCTTGGCTTTTAACATTTAACAACAATAAATTTTTTTTATGTAATTCATACAAAAAATTCCAGGTCTCTGAGTATACCAGTTTTATGGCAATGTATTAATATTTTCTTGAGATATCCGAAAAAAAACCATGCGTAAAAGAAAAAAACTTTTAAAGACCAAATTATTACTGAAAAATTACAAAAACGGTTATGCCATTAGCAAACTCGTAAACTAGACGTTACAAAAAAAAGAGCTTCTCTTAGGCCTTGTCAGACCACAGCATCTACATAGGATTTAATTACACATTTGACACCTTTTTCATAAACAAATGCGTTTTGTCAAAAAGTAACCAATATTTTTTTACGAAAAAATTAACTGGTTTTCTGCTTATAGAAAAAATGAGTCTTCCTTAATTGTTCATATTTTTGGCGTTATATTTCAATAATTTGTAACAATAACTCAGATCGCAAATTGTTTGTTCTGTTATCATCTACAAATAGCGGACCACTTATTATAGCCGTTATTAATTGGCTTGAAGATAAGATTAAAAAACAATATTTTCTCAAATTTTTTTTGCATGCTTTCTTCAATTACAGTTTATTCCCTAAATTTTTAATGCCATTCAATGGCAAAAATATTTAAAATAAATCCAATAAGCCATGAATTATACTGTAAGGAATTTTATCCTGCAGTTTTTCTAATTTAATTAGCCTACTGCTGGCAAACGGTAAACTGTCTTTTCCCGGCTTTTGATACAGTTTTAGGTATGCTTCCAAATTTAGCTGAGCAAGCAAAAAATATTTTTAAGGCAGACACTATAAAGTTTTTTTCAAGTGCGTTGTACGTAGTAAAATTTATGTTTTTAACTTTCAAACACTAACAAGGAGGTAAAAAGTACCTTATGGAATGATTAAAATATTTTTAATTATTTTGCGCAAAAAATTTACGGGGAATCGCTATCAAGGAAATGTGTGGAGTTTGCCTGGCATGACAACTGTCGTAAAAACATTAATATAACCAGTAAGAAAAATAATATTTATGCAACAATACTACAAAAGATTAATTTATTCTTATAACGAATTCATACAAGGTCCTTACAAAAGTAGCTAATAGAATATTCTTATATGTAGATAATAACACTACATTTTTCAGTCATCACATTACGTGTATCATTAAAAATCACAAAATATGATATTTATGAATGTTGTATGTTTTAAGCAGCCAGCTTTAAAATATTTTTTATTTTTTCAGCCACCATTTTGAATCCACCATTTAAACCTTATAAATTGTGATAAAAGATTCTTAGTCAGTGACCCGAAAAAAAGTTACTACAATAGTTTTCGGGAAAATAAAAAAATTTGCTAAATAATAAATTGTCGATTGCCAGTAGTAAAGAGTGCTGTTATCTGTAGCTTGAAATTCCTAAAACTTTTTTCTTCATATAGACCAGTTTTTTGCTATTCTATAATGTCTCACCATGAATTTCCTCAAAAAATAATTTCTTTGGTTTACTACGGCAGCCACTATTTTATTGATTGAGAAAATTGCACCTTTTTACGTATGGTGCGGTGGATCGAAGAGGCTCGTGGACTAAACAGTGTATCCAAGTAACTATTAATGTCCATACCGTAAATTCACTACCCGATTTCGCACTGTGTCTTTTAGATATTTTTTTTCCCTCAAAAAGTCGTAGTTTCTGATAAGAAAAAAAAATTAAGATAAAACTTTGTCAAGAGAGTAGGGAAAAAATTTTCAAATATAAGAAAACTATATCCCAGTCCCTTTTAGCACCAAGCAGTTCAGAAAATTCAAGGAAAAACCAAATTTCTGTTAGATCTGCATTAAATAAGGCTATAATTTAGTTGAAAAAATTTTTATGTTTTTATATTATCAATTACTGTGTATTAGACCATGTGTTTATACTAGTCATAGTCTTACAAACCTCAGTTTGAGGTTTCTTTTGCCTCTTAAAAAAATGATATGTTAGTACTTTTTGTGTTATTGAATTATCTATTTATATAATTCTATTTTAAGTGTAAAAAGCAAATGCAACCTTGAATTTTGTCAGAAATATTGTTCTTCTACTTTACAAAGTTTGAAATTGTAAAAAAAAACATTTGAAGCTTATTACTATTGCATTTTGCTATTATTTTTTCTATCAAGAGTTATATGCTCAATCTAATATAATTTTAAAAAGCCTGTGAGTAGTATTCCATTTAATTGAGGTAAGAATTTGTTATTTCGATCGTGTACGCCCAAGTGCAGTCCTTAATAATAAAGCTATCACCATTATTCAATATTTGTGGCAGTCCTACTATCCTACTTTCAGGTTCAATTTACTGGCATAACCTTTAAGAATTCGCCATAAACAAATTTAGTGTATTTTAACTAACAAACAGTCAAATGTACGTGTTATATATTGTAAGATGTGCATTATCATACAAAAGTATATATATGTTTTTTTTTATAAATAGTAATCACGACCTTTAACATACATAAGTAAAAACTTTTTGTCATTCTGTGAATTTCAAAGTAAAAGTAAAATTCTGTTCAACGTAATTGAAATTAACAAATTATCAATGATGGCAGTTAATATTTCATCACGCTACCATACTTGAATAAAAATCGTCAAAATCGGGTAACACATGGCCGAGATTTAATTTTTTATTCTCGAGGTCTGAATTTTAAATCGTTTGATCAAAAAAGTCTTAGTAAGAAATAACAGACATGTCTTTGTGACTCAATCAGAAGGTCTTCAATAAACATTACAATGAGACCGTAATAAGATTGTACTTAAAAAATAAACTGCTGGATATACAAGTTTGGGATTGAACAAGCTACTATCCAAATAACAAACGTCTATGTTGATAAATAAGCAACAAGCGTAAGGAAACAACTAAAAAATCATCTTGGCTTTTAACATTTAACAACAATAAATTNAATCATAAAAATTTATTTGTTGCATGATTATTTAATCCATAGTTAGCATACAAATATAAAATTGAAACATAATTTTTTTTCTACCAACAACCATACTTAAACTTACACTAAACGAGTAAGATATATTTATGCTTCAAGGCTTCAGGCTGAGTCCGTCAGCATTGTTTGGATTTTTATTTTTTTTTTTGTAGAATTCACTTCTTTTTATTATTCAAGAAAACTCCAAGAGAAAAGGTAGTAGGTCAGAAAAAATTAAAAGATCAATTAAAAATTTTAGAAGAAAGCGTACTTGAGTCGATGATGCTCGTTCTATTACAATAAGAAGCAGGGACCTCTAAATTAAAAAAAAAGAATGATGTCAATATTGACGTTTTCCGAAAATCTCAGCTGTAGAGATTGACAAGAGCGATGACGAGAAAAAATTTTAAAAAACAGTGCAGGTGGTTGATATAAGTATTTTCTTAAAAATTGATTAATTTTATGAAATTTATTAAATATTTGTTAACTATACGTACTAGCTACAGTAAAAGACCTGATAGACTAGGATAAGAGAACGAAAAAGATAACCAAGTTGCAATAAAGTGTCTTAAAGTGCTCCAAATCCACTTAGTGGCAATGAGGTTGTTAAAAACAACTCTCCGAAAGTCTAGTTGGCTCATAACCGTTTTAGCAGAATTTTTTACAGGGGTTATTTTAATTTTTTACAACAAAAACCTTATTGTTGCAGCATAATGAGTTTTTAAAATACAGGAATACTCAAATGTACTTAAGGGGCAAAAACCGGCATGTAGAGCAACTTTTTCCGAGTCAAAATCCGTTAAAAGAATAATTTTTTGACAATTATTCGTTAGGTAAATGCATTTACAAAAGTGCTCAATTTCAGCGTGATTTGAACAAAAATTTCAATGGCACGGGCTGCTATAAAGTGCGTTGTCATCGATCGCAGCAACATACCAACGAACCTGTAGGTCGGTAAACAAAGTCTAAAGAGATAACCTAACGGGTAAGGGATGGCACTGAGATGTGATAAAATTAGTTGAAAAGTCTAGCTATAAAGTTATTGAAAGGAGGTGAAGGCTGAGTAATAGAAGCGTAAAATAGATAAATAACTGTACGAAGAGGTTATTTGGTTTAGCCACGTTATTTTTGTCAAACCATTATGATTATAAGCATCACATAAAATAAAATTAATGATAATGATAATAATGACGATAGTAAACATGATGGTCAATATAATCAAAGTAGTAAAAATACGATTATAAGTAATAATAATAATAATAATAAAAATAATAAATACTTAAATTAAAAATAATAAATTGATAAACTTGAGCGGCTATCAGTCTGCACTTGAAATGTACTTAAGTGACAACTGTGCAGCGGTACATCGAATGCATTTGATCGGCATGTATGCAGATGTACTTGGAAGCCGGGATATTAACGGCACATGAGTGGTTCTTAAGCAGTACTTAAGTATCGGTACTTCGGCAATACTTAGGTGGCACTAACGCAGCGGAACTTGGGAGGTACTTATGAAGCATTTAAATAGCAGCACTTAAGCGATACTTAAGTGGTACTTCAACAGCAGCATTTATTCAGTAGCACTTGAACAGTATTTAAGCGGTACTTCAACGGTATTTAGGCAGAATTTAAGAAGCAACAGCTAAGCGGTACTTGAGCAGATTTTCAGCGGCACTTGGACGGTACTTTGATACTTCGGCCGCACTTATGCGGTATTGGACGGCATTTTAACAGCGGCTCTTTGGCGGTACTGTAGATGCACAAGTATCGCCTAAGTGCCAGTTTGATACTTCCTAAGAGCCACTGATTAAATGCTTCCCAATTACCACCCAATTAACGCCAAAGTACCGCTTAAGTGCTACCAAAGTACAGCCAAAAAGCAGCCCAAGTGCCACTGCTTCAATGCTGCCCAAGTACTGCACGATTGCCTCAAAAGTACCGCTCAAATGCTACCAAAGAACCGCTGAAATGCCACCCAAGCGCCACTGCTTACATACCTACCAAGTACCACCCAAGTGCCGATAAAGTACCACCTAAGTACTGTCCACGTGCCACTGTTTCAATGCTGCTAAGCACCACAAAAGTTCCGCCGAAGTACCACCAAAATGCTGCATAAGTGCCACTGTTTAATCGCCGCCAACTACCGCCGACGAAAGCCTCCTAAGTACCACTGCTCCAATGCCTCCTTAGTACTGCCTACCTGCTGCCAAATAACCGCTAAATTACTGCCCCAGTGCCACTGATCAAGTGCTGCCTAAGTACTGCATAATTGCTACCGAAAAACCACCAAAAAGCTGTCTAAGTGCCACCAAAGTACTACCAAACTGCCACCCAAGTACCGCTGCTTAAATGCTGCCCAAGTACTGCCCAATTTCTGCTAATAAACTGCTTAAGTGCCACTGAAGTGCTGAAACTTCCATGCCTCCAAAGTACCGCCTCATTGCCACCGAAGTACCACTAAAATACTGCTTAAGTGCCACTGATTAAATTTTGCCCAAATACAATATAAGAACCACTGAGGTACTGCTCAATAACTATCCAAGAGCCATTTATCAAATGCTACCCAACTTCCACGTAAGTACCACCAAAATACCACCCAAGTGCCACTGATTAAATGCTGCCCAAGTACTGTCCGATTTCCGCTAATGAACTGCTTAAGTACTACCAAAGTGCTGATACTTCAATGCCTTCTAAGAACTACCTAATTGCCGCCGAAGTACCGCTGATATACTGTCTAAGTGCTATTGATTAAATGCTGCCCAAGTGTAGTCTAAGTACCGCTAAAGAACCGCTCAATTACTGTACCATTGCCACTAATTAAATGCTGCCCACGGTCCGCGCAAGTGCCACCGAAGTACCGACAAAGTGCAACCTCTTAAATGCAGCCAAGTACTGCTAAAGGGTCACCCAAGTGACGCTGCTTAAATGCCTTACAAGTACTGCCCATTTATCTCCAAAATTTCGCTCAAGTGCCGCCGAAGTACCGCTTAAGTGCCACTCAAGCGCCACTGCTTAAATGCCACTCAAGTATCGGCAAAGTGCAGAAAATACCGCTTAAGTACTGCCTATGTGCTACTGTTGGAATGCTGCCAAGCATCGCCAAATTTTTGCCCATTGCCACTGCTTTAATGCTTTTTTAGTACCGCTTTATCGATGCCAAAGTACCACTGAAATACTGCCCAAAGAGCAATAATTAAATGCTGCCCTAGTACGGCCTAATTGCCGTTAAACTACCACCAAAAAGCTGCCCAAGTGCTGCTCCTTAAGTGCCACTAAGTATTTCCAAAGTAACGCCCATCGGTCACATCTTAAATGCCTCGCAAGTACTGCTCAATTGCCTTTAAAGTACCACCTTAGTACCGCTGAAGTGCCGCTCATGTACTTCTCAAGTGCCACTAATTAAATGCTGCCCAAGGACTGCGAAATTGCCACCAAAGTACTACCAAAAAGCTGTCCAAGTACCACCAAAGTACCATCAAACCGCCACTCAAGTGCCGCTGCTAAAGTGCTCCACAAGTACTTCCCAATTTTCGCTTATGCACTGTTTACGTACCACCAAAGTGCTGCTAATTCAATGCTTCCTAAGAACCGCATAACTGCCACCGAAGTACTGCTTAAATACAACCCAAGGGGCACTGATTAAATGCTGCCCTAGTACTGCCCAATTGCTGCCAAAGTACCACCAAAACGCTGCTCAAGTGCCACTGCTTAAGTGTTGCCAAAGCACCACCTTGGTGCTGCTGATGTACCGCTTAAGTATTGCCCAATTGCCACTGGTTGAATGCCGCCAAGTACTTCCAAAGTGCCACCCATGTGCCGCTGCTTAAATGCCTCGTAAATTTTGCTTGATAAACTCTAAAGTACCGCCTAAGTACCACTAAAGTTCGGCTCCAGTACTGTTCAAGTGCCACTGATTAAATTCTGCTTAAATACTGCTAAATTGCTACCAAAGTATCACTAACAAGCAGTCCAAGTGCCACCAAAGTACCATCAAACTGCCGCTAAGTGCCACTGCTTAAATGCTGCCCAAGTACTGCCCGAATCCTGCTCATGTACAGATTAAGTACCACCAAAGTGCTGCTACTATAATGCTTTCTAAGTACCACCTTATTGCCACCAAAGTACCGCTGAAATACTGCTTAAGTGCAATTGATGAAATGCTGCGAAAGTACAAACTACGTATCGTTACAGTACTGCACAATTACTATTCATGTGCCACTGATTAAATGCTGCCCAAGTTCCACCGCACAAGAACCACCAAACTGCAACTTAAGTGCCACTGCTTAAATGCTGCATAAGTACTACCCAATTTCCGCTAATGTATGTGACGTGGCAAAATTTGCTTCACAATTTTTGCTCGTCACTGTTGACGCCCCTATTCTGAAACCAATTAGTGTTCTTAATGGGATCCTCGCATAACCGAAATTTTCGTGTGTTTTAGAAACGACCAACGGTAAACCAGAGGAGGCACACACCTAGACCAGAAATGTAGCGTGCGTACGAGTGAATGTGAGGATGTAAGTGTCGAAGCGTCGGCACGTAAGAATGATCCGGAAGGTAAGGTAGGGTTCAGATAAACCGTTTGCGCACAAGTAGGTGATCGGACGAGGGACGAGGGGATACCGACCCAAGGGTCAGGGAGGAGAGCGCGAGACGGAAAGGGCGAAGAGAAAGGGCAGTAGAGTTTCAACCATCGAGAGAGAGAGAGAGCTGTCGAGCGCGAAGAGAGTATCTGCGCCATCTTTTCTTTTTTTTTGCTGTCTCGTTTTTCGTGGCCGGTACTCGAGACGAGCATCTCGTTGTCGATTCCTTTTCCTAGGGCGTACGCGGAGATCGGGAAAGGGGTCGAGCTGTACGACGGAAAACGCGACAAGTGTGTGTAGGAGAGAAAGTGACGGCACCTGAGGTACCGTGAGAGCAAGCGAGAAGAGAGAAGAAATAGGGCTGATCCAAGCCTGCTTGGCCCTGATCGCTGGTCGCCCCGCCAACGAGACGTCCTCCTCTGACAACCCTAGCCAAGCCGAGAAGGAGGGAGCTTTACGCAGCCGGGGAGCAGGATCAAGGGACTCCGGAGCGTCAACTTCCTGGACCACCATCCGCGACGACACCGCCGTCTCGCTCGCCTGCGAGAGACGAACAACATCACCAAGGTACCGTGAACAGGCTAGCGGGGACTCCACAGGGGGGGAAAAACATCGAGAGTCCATAGCGAGGGCGAGAGCCACGAGACGGGGATAGTGAACGCGTCGAGTGCGCCCCGGTCAGGCCTCCACCGAGACGCGGAGACGGGCACGCCGTGCCAGTGGGTGTGTGAGAGAGAGAGAGAGAGAGAGAGAGAGAGGAAGAAAAGGGCGCATGAGACCGAGAGCGCGTGAGTAGTCGCATAGCCGTGGTGTAAGGGCGGGACGGATCAAGAGCCGGCGTCGGGACGCTGTGAGTAGTACGGCGTGTTTGTGGCCGTCTCCGGTCGCGACGGCAATCCACGCCCGGGACCTATAGGTTACGCCGAGTGTGAGTGTGGGGGTGTGTAGGTACGGACAGGCTACCACGCCGAGGGGGCCTAATTCCAGACCGAGAGTAGTGTGAGAGGGAAAGTGGGTGTAAAGGCGCGTGAGTGTGTGTGTGTGAGCGGACTAGTGTGGCTCTCCGAGCGCACCACTGGCGTTGTGGTGGCGATCGAGGGCCTGCGCCATAGCATCGGGACCGAGAGGAGTTATGTGAAGTGATTGTAGATAGCGTTTGTGGTTATTTTCAATAAATTTGTAAAATAAAGTCAACATAGCCTTTGTGTTCATTTGCCCAGACGCGAATCTCCTTTTGAGACAGGTCCAGTGAAGGGGCGAAGAGGGAGAGTGTTGTCGAGCAGAGACGTACGAGTGAGAATAATAACGGTGTTTTCTCTCCAACGGTAAGTCACCTTGGGGAATGTAAAATCCACGTTATATGTACTGCTTACGTACAGCCGATGTGCTGCTACTCCAATGCCTCCTAAGTACCGACTGATTACCGCCAAAGTACCGCTGAAATACAGCTTAAGTGCCACTGATTAAATGCTGCCCAAGTATAACATAAGTAGCGCTGAAGTATCGCTGAATTACTGTCCAAGTGCCACTGATTAAATGCTGCTCGAGGTCCACGCAAGTGCCACCAACGTACCGCCAAAGTGCAGGTGCTTTTATGCAGCCAAGTACTGCCAAATTGCCGGCCAACTGCCGCTGCTCAAATGCCTCGCAAGAACTGTCCAATTACATCTCAACTACCGCTTAAGTGCTGATAAAGTACCGCTAAAGTGCTACTCAAACGCTAATGCTTACATGCCTCTTCAATACCGCCCAAGTGCTGGTAAAATACGGCTTAAGGACTGTCCATGCTTTACTGTTAGAATGCTGCCTAGTATCGCCAACTTTTCGCCCATAGCCGCTGCTTTAATGACTTCTTAGTACCGCCTTATCGCGGGCAAAGTACCACTAAAAACTGCCATAAGAGCAATAATTAAATGCTGGTCTAGTACTGCCTCATTGCCATCAAAGTACTACGAAAAAGCGGCACAAGTGCCCCAGAAGTACCACCAAAATGCCACCTAAGTGCCACTGCTTAAGTGCTGCCCACGCGCTACCGAAGTGCCGCTGAAGTACCGCATGAGTACTGACAAAGTGCAGCTGTTTAGATGTCGCCAAAGTGCCACCCATGGGCCACTGCTTCAATGCAGCGCAATTACTGCTCAATTGCCTTTAAAGTACCACCTTAGTACCGCTAAAGTGCCACTCATGTACTGTCCAAGTGCCACTAATTAAATGCTGCCCTAGTACTGCCAAATGGCCACTAAAGTATTACTAAAAAGCTGTCCAAGTGCCACTAAAGTACCATCAAACTGCCACTTAAGTGCCGCTACTTAACTGCTGCCCAAGTTCTTCCTAATTTACACTTATATACTGCATCAAAACCACTGGAGTACTGCTACTTCAATGCCTTTTAAGCACCGCCTAATTGCCTCATAAGTACCGCCTAATTGTCACCAAAGTACCACTCGAATACTGCCTACTTTCGACTGATGAAATTTTGCCCAAGTACAACCTAAGTACAACCGCTGAGTTTCTGTCCAAGTGCCACTGATTAAATGCTGCTTAAGTTCTGCGCAAGTAACACTAAATTTCTGGCCAAGTTCCACTGCTTAAATGCCTCGCAAGTACAGCCTTGTTTCCGCTAATGTACTACTTTAGTACCACCAAAGTCCTACTACTTCAATGCCTCCTAAGTATCGCCTAATTGCCACTGAAGTACCGTTATAATAGTGCCGGTTTGCCACTGATTAAATTCTGCTTAAGTACAACCTACTTACCACTAAAGTACTGTTTAATTACTGTGAAAGTACCACTGACTTAATGCTGCCTAAGTTCCACGCAAGTGCCACCGAAGTACCACCAAAGGGCCGCTGCTTGAATGCTTCGCAAGTACTGCTTAATCACCTTTAAAGAACCGCTCAAGTGCTAACGAAGAACCGTTTAAGTGCCAACCAAGCGCCGCTGCTTAAAAGCCTCCTAAGTAACTCATAATCGCTAATAAAGTACCGCTTAAGTACTGCCTATGTTTTTTTTTTTTTTTTTTTTTTTTTTTTTTTTTTTTTTTTTTTTTTTTTTTTT
>NW_019379617.1:412960-435717 GCF_000648655.2 Copidosoma floridanum | reverse complement strand
TTGCTAAACAATATTTTTAATTTCTGATTTATTCTCGGATTCAATTTAAATAAAAATTTTTTTTGGATTCTTGCGTCTTGATGAAGCAACGTATAATTGTCCGTGGGAGAATAAAGGTTATTTAATATACAATTCTAAGAAATCAAAACTCTGTCCTTGTGATTTGTTGATAGTCATAGAAAATACTAATACAAAGGAAAACTGTTTTCTATATAAGACAAAAGGTTATGATAATGAGGTGCCAGTATTCAATGTTATTCTAGGAATATAATTTTTGCTTCTTTTTTTTTCTCCCGTTATTATTTCTGCTTCTTTCTTATACTTAAATAGTTTTGTTATTTTTAATCTTGTGCCATTACAAAGACCGTCTGATATACTCCAATTTCCTATCAACATTACTATAGCATTTATTTTTAATTCTTATTCATGTGGTGGAAGACCTTCTCTGATATTATTTAAAAATTCTATTGGAAAATTAATAGTTATGTTATCATCTGTTTTATCAACTCCTTTGTGAGTCACGTATTTTGCTGTTTTGAACTCATTCTCAGTCTGCATTGATAATTACACGAGTAATGTTGTTATTTTGTCTACTCAATCTGTTAGTGGGCGGTTGGCGGGCGGAGCACGCAGGGGGCGCCAGCCCCGCTGGTACATATATATGTAATTTGTGTATTAGTACGTAGGTAGCGGGGCGTACTGTCCACTGTAAGAGTCGATGCACCATGCACGTTCTTAAGGTAGTTGTTTCCCAATATATAGGTCAATCGTATATATAGATATAGAAATACTAAAATTATGTTCACATATCATCCTGTATTCAAAGTATCAGAGAGAAATGTGAATGTCTTTGCGAAACGCTTACACGTACATAAACACATACGTCCATCTACTTGTAATTATGTGACAATGTGATGTTGCCCTATCCGCGATACTAACTTGGTTATCTTCTAAAACCAAACAAAAAGCACTTTTTTGATTACTATTACTTTAAAACTATGCGGTAAGAAATTCTCAAAAAAATTTATGTGTTTCTCTACTGTCTAAGGTAGTTGTCATTAGTTTTTTAAATCATTTATAGATATGCGGTAACTTACACTTTTTAAAATAATGGGGCTATGTAGCATTTGCACCATTGCTCCAATGTTAAAAGAGTGATTTTTTGACGAGGATATTTTCATAACGACGTGGTATATTGGTCTCAAATTTTTTACACGTATTTATCGACGCTTATGTTAATTTTGCTAAAAATGTCGTACCTTTTTGCCTACCTTAAGGCTGATGTGACTGACCACTCGTGGGAGGAATTCGGGAGCACGGTAGTTTTAAATTCGTACACATAAACTGTGGCCCTTGCAGCTAGCCATAATTGATGCTAAGTGCGGTCCACACATTTATGGAGTGCGTTCACTTCCATTTGTGGTTGCTCTGACAAATCAAATTTTTTTAGTGAACCGAGAAATCGTACATTCACTCGCACCGTAGGTTTAGAAAAGTTTCCATTCCTTGCTCTTTTAAACTGTTTGTACCTCAAACTCAATTAACAGGTGTATTAGAAATTGTCTTAGATGCTTGTAGATAAGTTAGAAAATACGTAAATGACTCTAGTAGGTATGTAAGTAATACCGATACATTTATAATTGTATGTATTCGTACAAACGTAGATGGCAGCACTTTTTTTAAATAAGCACTCGTAAAACCATCCATGCCTTTTTTTAAACAAATGTACTAAATATTCATGTTTAAGATTCACAAGTTTTCTGTTTCAAGAAATTTTCTAAGAAATAAATATGAATGAGACAAAAATCTTCCCCAGGTACAAACTCAAAAGAACTACGAATGGAAACTTATCTAAATCTACGGTGCAAATGAATGAACGGCTCCTCGGTAGCTTAAGTGGTAGAACAACTCTCTAGTAAACAGGAGGTTGTCTGTTCGATCCGCACCCAGGGAGGATATTTTTCTCATTCTTATTTATTTCATAAGAAATTTTCTTGAACTGAAAAATTTTTGAATTTTGATTATGAATCTTTAGTATGTTTGTCATCGAAAAGGGCATGGATTATTTTAAGAGTGCTTGTATGAAAAAAAGTGTCACCATCTACATTTGCACTAATTCATACGATGATTAATGTATCAGTATTGCTTGTATACCTACTAGAGTCATATGTATTTTCTAACTTATCTACAAGCACTTGAGTCAATTTCTCATATACCTATACTAAGCTTTTGTTTAATAGGACAAGTGTCCCAATCCATGCTTATGTTAACCATAAAGCAACTGTTACATACCGCAAGTATGTAAATTGAAAAATGGGAACATAAACTAGACGATTGCACTACTTTCCTACTTTTTCTTGTGCAAACTTTTCCGCATGATTTTGTTCCAATAAAATATTGTTCAATAATTGCAAATAGTAATTATATTATGTTAAACTTTAGACAGATACATAAAATATACTTAATAAACTGTACTTGCATTCTTTTCAGAGGCCAATTTAAGTTATAAAAGCTATTCAAGATTGTTAAAAGATACAAAAAGAAAAAAGTTGTTTTCACTGAAAATTTGCTGAAAATATCACAAAAATTTATGTAAATTACTTGGTCTTGCTCCCAAGGAAAACCAATCTACAAGGTATCAGAGTAAAAAAATATTATTTAAATAACAGGATTCAATATTGATATTATTCCGTTTTCATGTTCAAAAGAGTTTTAATATTAGTATGCCAACTCTAAATTTTAACTAATAAATTTTTATGCTCCAAAACACTTTTAGCCATTTTAAAAAGTTGTAATTTAACAAGATCTACAACTTTATCGTTTATACGTGAGTGTGTAAAATGTATGTGAAAAAAGGTATCGCAGAAAAACTGTTTATTTTGTCTCAAAGCACTGGAGTCAAAATGCTGTCAAAATTTTCCTTATAATGAAACTTGTCCAAATAAAATTTTGGATAGTTTGTATCATAACGACTTGAGTTAGTCGAAAAATTTGATAACGTACTTAAAATATTCACCATTACATATTTACCACGTAACCAACTGTGGTCACCCTTATACTAGGTTTAAAATTTGTTCCATTTTAAAAAAAGATAATTTAAAAGTGGTTACACTTTTTGCTTTGACAAAATTATGACGCACTTCCATATTTTGGTCGTACCTAAAAAGTGAGGTGCAAATTTCCTCAATTACTTAGTTTCAGCGAGGTTTTTCGCGTGTGCATGATGGACAAGACACAATATTAACAATTTACTGCATTCTCATTTTTATATATTTTATTAATTTGGAATTTATAGAAATCCTCAATAGCTCTCCTGCTTGATATGGTACATGAGTGATAAGATTTTTTAGGAAAAAAGATGTTTTGATAAGTTAAAACTATTTTTTTTAAATACTTAGATTCAATTCACGATAAATAGAAATACACCAGGATAAATAGAATCATATTTTATTGAGGTAAGGATAAATTTTCTTTTAAATGTTGAACAATGTATTTAATTTATTGATCTGGTCAAGTAAATTTGTTAACTTATATCAAATGATGTTACTGATGTTTATTGACTTATTTTTAATGAACAACGTATTATCAACAGTTGCTTGGCCTTATCAATCAAATAAGGTAAAGCAATGGTTTCCAATTCAAACATAATAATACGAATAAATAAGTTTTGATCTTGTTTTTTCCCTTAAGAAAAACTATCTAGGTCTTAATACTTTATTTTTTTAAGGACTCAAAAAAAAATATGGTGATAAATACTAACCTAGTGGTAAATAAGATGTGATAAAAACTGTCATTTTACATGTTTTCTAAAGTACTTTAATCTTAGTTTGGAAGTTTAGTATGAGATGAACAGAGTGAGATTTTATTTTACTGACATTGATACTATTAAATGACCTCTATTAACCTTAATATTCTGCAAATTTTTTAAATTCAAAACTTTTTAATAATAAGCACCTCTGATTGTTAATGATGTAGGAATGACAAATCAGCGATTCCTCGGGGGTAAGACAGAGAATGACATGTAACAGTAATTAACAATTTCTACAATGACGCTATTTGATGCATACATATCACACGTGAAAATTTAATTCTGTAACACCGGCACGGGCGTTTGTGGCTAAGATCGTTTGTACAACTACACTAATGAGTCCCACTCAATGATCTAGGACAGAACGTCTTTAAATTTCTTTCTTGTCTTTACTTTTCCTTAACCTTGCTGTGTATACTAGGCAAACGCAAATATTAGACGAATGAATCAAACAGCTTTCATACAAAAAGAGTTATATACTTTCGTGTGTCATTTTCTGCCCTAACCACGATGAATCGCTGATTCCTAATTGAAACATTAATGGTAAAGATAATGGTAAGTAGGTCTCTCAAGCCTATACGACCATGGTACGACACAGACTTTTAATACATCTACATTAACCTTACGTATTCTGTATGCTCATTCTATTATTTAATTAATATCTTCGACACTATACGTTTTTATTTAATTTTTCCGTTGTACGCACAGAAANTGAACAAATTATAATTAAACTGTGGAAGTCATCGCAACATTATCATAGTATAGTTGTAAGATTAGTGTTGACTTGCACGTGAACTATTGTCTGCTGCGAGCTCAACTCAACTCAAGGAGAGAGAGGGAGAGAGAGAGTGAGAGAGAGAGAGAGGGAGAGAGAGACAAATATACAATCGTGTCTTCAAAATATGTTAACAGTTTGGTAGTTATGTAAAACAAAAAAAATTAAATACACATTACCTGTAACATATTAGAACTGTCAGTATATGTTGGTGGTTTTGATATTATGACATCGGTTATCTTAGAAATTTTGATAGTATTATTTAATGTAAAATCAGATCCGTTTTTAGTGGAGGCTAACTTTTCATAAATTTCGGATACTTTAGAACTTGATGACTTGCGCTTATCTTTACTGCACCATTTCCAATCAGGATGAGCTTTAAAATGAGCTTCTTTTACTTCGGAAGCAAGGTCATGATATTTCTGTTTTTCTTCAGCACCTAAGGCATACCACCATTCCCCAAGGATTTTTGACACATTACGATTATCTTGATTAGGATGTCGTTGATGAACAACAGCGCGATGGCGTTTTGAAAATATCATGAATGCATTCATCGGGCGACGTATTCTATCTTTTATCTGCAAAAAAGGCTTTTATTATTATAAAGTCATAACCAAAAACTAGTATATGCTAGTGTGTGCTTCATCCCTTGCGCTCTCTGTTCACTAACCCCTCAGAAGACTTAAATTTATTTTGGAAATCACGACAAATTAATTGATTTAATTAAACACTACTATTAGAAGATTGAAAACTGTTTTTCCAAAAGATAAAATACGTTTGTTTTTGTTGATTTATATTAAAGAAAGTAGAAGGTGAAACATCATTAGAAGATTTAAGAACATATAATCGAATCATTCATGAAACATTCGAAGCTACTGCTATTGCAATGGGGGATGGAATATGACACTCAAATTGATAATGCATTTAAAAAAGCTATTACCATCATGTTTTTTTATCAATGGAGACGATTTTCAGAATGGTTTTAGTTTCAGAAAATACTTTTGGTTAAAATATTTGGAATAAATATATAAAACGTAATTTATACAAAATTTCATTTTTGATAAAAAAAGTCTTGCTTTTTTCTACGTAACTCAAGTTCTTGCTATGGAGGACAAGTTGTGTGAATCGTTTAATTCACCTACATCAAAGATATTGATTACGTACAGAGAACATATACTTTAGACAAAATTTCTTTTCGTGAAAAAAAAATGTTCAAGCCGTTAGAAAAAGCGTGGAAAAAAATGAGGGTGGGTAAGCAGGCGTAAAAACAAATTAAGGGGAGGCGAAGAAGTACTGAGGGGGTCTAAAAAAAGCGTAGATAGAGAATAAGAGAGAACGAGCTATTATCATTACTATTCTTAAAATAATAAAGTTTTAAATGAGATATAAGGTAAGATAAAAACATATTACAGTATTGATAAAGCAACATTCGAGAAAGTTGAACAATCCGACAGTAATTTCTCTATCAATTTCGTTGATTCGGCCTTGTGTTCTTAGGTTTTACTTAACGGTATAAGTATCTGCTTATTTTTGTTTGATATTTAATTTATTAATCAAAGCTAAAATTATGTTTCTATCAATTAGAATTTTGAATTTTAAAACATTTGTATAAACAAAATAAATTTAATTAGCAACCAAATTATGTCTTGTTTAATGAAATAATAAATTTGGTAAAGCCAGAAATGATTGATTTTTACAAATAATATCAATTTTAAATTTTCACGTTTGCATTTTTAGTGCACAACAATTTAAAGTTTTGCTTAACCAAATTCACTTCTGTGATCGTTAGTTAGCAGCAAGATCTTATAAGATTGACCGCAACGATGATTCCAATCCTACACGAGAGTACTCGTATTGATGATAATAATGAGGCTGCTGTTTTAAACGTCAAAACTCAAGTCAACAGTCCTTTTCTTCTTTTTCCTCTTTGATTCACTTTCTAGACGAGTCTACAGTGGCTTGGTCTGCTCAAGTTTTTCTCACACAGCTTAGTTACCGAATTGAGTCTTACATTTGCTTCATATTCACGCTTTTAAGCGCACACCGAACAAAGTCGTACATTCGCTTTAAATATAGACCTAAGCTGACTCTCCAACCTTTCTAGCTAGTTTAGAGAACGTGATGAAAGAAAAAAGGCGTAAATTAATCCATGCGAGGAGTTTTTATACACTTGCATTTAAGAAGATTACGTCAGGTTTAAGATCTGAAAGACCAATCAAAGCTTAACTTAATTGCTCTCGATTGACATGACTATAGTCGTGGTGCAATAATTGTACAGCGATTGATGGTTAAAATTGCCGATCCATCGGATTTCACATAAGGTACAACTTGATGTCAAAATTTTGTACGATATTTCTTGTAAATATAAGCAGTCAAGAATGTGAAAATCGTTGATTGCTCACATTCTTGGGTTCAGTAGTGAGAATTGATGTTGTAAGATATGCGTTTTATAAGATTGCTTGAAGGTTGCTTGCACAGTTCGAGTTTTGCGACAGTAGTTACTTTTATAAGAAGTAAGTTATTTGACACACGACTGTAGAAGCAGATATACAGCACGAAGTTTAGAAATTGCTTGGCACTCGCTTCTTTAAAATTTTAGAACGAAGCTATGTGTTTCAAAATAATAAATGTTCAGTATATGACATGAGATGTCGCAACGTTAAAACTATTTCTTTTACTCAAAAGTAGGACCATACCACCAATTTATTACTTTTAATTATCATTTACTAGCAAGCTACCCCACCTTGGCTTCGCCTAAGACTCAGTGAATGGAATACACATGTCCTGAAGCGTAATCTCTCTATTTTTTATCACAACAATGAATACCAACACATATTATTCTACCTATTTAAAAATCTGAAGAATTTAAGTGATTATTGTAAGGGTTATAGTAGAAAGCTGATTTCTTACGTAATGAAATGTTTATTTGTCAATTTTGACGCTGCCGTTTAAATCTTAACAAATGTTCTGCATTAGTTTCTTGACACCTACAGTTGTATACATTTAAAGTATTTGAAGTTTCCCTCCTAATTCGTCCTCTTGCGACTTTTGGCATGGTTAAAATTTTTGTGAGCTTTAATGAATGATTTTTCTCAACTTCGTTAAGTTATAATATGTTTGTTGGCAAGGCAGTTCGACGTTCGATGGCCCTAAAAAAGACCGATGAGCCAAACTCTTCCTTGACTGAAGTTTCCAGCGAACATGACTGCTTGAATACCTTAGGATGATCTTCTCTGGACTGTTAGTATAGCACCAGACTGATGGGAAGGAAAACTATAACGTCTAAAGCATTGGAGCTAATCGTAGAGATCTTTTCCAACGTCTTCTGATGTTATGTCGAAGACGTTAATATCTAAAGCACCTTATTTTTTTGCACAGCTCGGTCGTTTTGTTGATGTAAAGTAGGGAGGTTGATTTGTAATGCTTGCCTGTTGGAGACTGTCCCGTTCGCTCACGCTTATTTTTTCTTTATAGCTTAATTACTAGGTTCAGTCAGCACAGACCTCGAAGAGAGTAGGTGATTTCTGGCTGAATGCTTAGCGTTAAAAGGATAATGCAGGGTGGCCAAGATTTTAATCTCGTGACGGACAAATTTGTTCCTGACGTCTACCGGTAAACTACTGACTTTGTTTAATAGCAGCTAGAAATGGTTGTAAAAATGTATTTTTTGGCAAAGTAATTTAACGTTAAGTGACCTAAAAAAGAGCCACTAGTATTGATGGTTAATTAGTTAACGTAATTATTTATGATGTTCCTGGAAAATACCACTGGTTATACTTCGAGTCATTCCTGACAATTATTCTCGATGATGGAGAGCCAGCTGCGTGTACTTTAACTCTCACTCTCGGAGTCTCTGTGTGTGGAGACTGAAGTGGATGAAGGTACGCTGCTGGCTAGAGAATATCTCGTCTTTGGATCGTTTCCCAGATAACCAACTGTCTATCGTTGGTTGGAGAAGTGGGCCTAAAAAATATCTCCTCTGCAGGCGTACCGCTGGGACGAACTACTGAGGAGGAGGCTAATAAGATTTCCAGCCAATGTGGCTGCCCAAACCCCTCAGGGTTTCATTTCCTGGCTTGGTGTTGTAGCAAAATCTGCTCTGGTAACATCAGGTCAGTTGGAAGAACGAACACGAAACTCTAAATTATTAGAGCAGATTGTGCTTTGGCTATGCGTCTCCTGATATTACACTAGAGACGTTGGCGTTCGGAAAGCTTTTTATTTAACGTACTCGTTAATCTTAGTAGTTTGAAATAGAATTCGACGAAAGTCGCTTTGTCCATTAGAGAAGAGGGTCTTTGGTAGCCGGGACGCCCAGCTGCACGACTCACAACCCTTTGTTTAATGCACTGCCGATGAACAACTAAGATTTTTGGCAATTTGCTCGAGGATATTATAACCAGACCTACTTACTTCTATTACAGGTAGCTTTAATGTTACTTTTAAGCCACCTAGTAAATCCTACTGAATTCAAGTGAAAAGCTAGCATAGTTTCACAAAACTTTAAGCTTCTTTATTATTACTATTATTAATTTTTGCCAGATAAAAACTATACGAAAACCATCTAGAAAGTAAAAAAAATCAATATGCAAAATTTCAGAAAAATTGGTTAAGTAGTTTTTGGAATTAGCGATTGCAAAAATTTTTGGGACTTTGCTTTATACATTAGTAAGACTACTTTGAACTGTAGAACAAGCATAGAAAGTTATCCTTAAATAAATGTGACTTTAAATAAAGTTATCTTCATTGTCTGGATAGCTATCATAGAAAGAACTGATGCCACTACATAAATAATTTGAATTTTTGAGTTCAACTTTAATTCTCATTGAATTTCTTCTCTCTTCTTCAATGCAATTCATCATTTTCTTATTATTTCCTTACATTATGTTTTGTTTAAATTTTCATAACCATTATAAAATTAAAGCATAGCCTCGTAAATAAGAAGTATCAAAGTATCAAGTAATTTTATAAAACTAGTATTTAAAATACATTTATTTTGACACATTAAAAAAAAAATTATTGTTTAATTGACTATTCCGTAATTTAATAATACTAAAAGAATTCATAAGGATATGAACACAATTTATACATTTCTAAACTCCTAAAAAATTATGAACATGTACTTAACGAGCGAAAAAAGCCAGCAACGTAACAAAACTCATTTTATTACAAGGATATTACATATGATAATTTCCAGCAAACAACAACTTGCATCCAATTCCACGTAAATAGTTGTCTACACACATGCCTTTTTTATATCCTTTCGTTATTGCATTGACAACGTACTCATACTTATACAAAATTTAAAAGATTTAAATTAAAAAGGAGTTTCGATTTTTTTGTAACTGGGACTACGAGTTAAACAATTTTTTTACAATGTATTAACAGTAAACCTCTTTACTTACAATACAGAGTCCACTGCTCGCTGAAAAAAATATGATTCAATCTTATGTTTTTCAGTGGCGAAAAAATTAATGATTTTTTTACAATATTTTCTTAGAAATACGAGAAAAATAATTTTGCCTAAATTAAAAGCCAGCTACATGTATTAAATTAACAATGTATAAAGAAAAGCCAAATTTTTCTTTGCTTTTTTACTCATATCACCGCTTTAATTGCTTTTTGAAGGGAGACATGTTGACTTACATGTGAACAAACCGAAACGGCTTTTTCCACAGAACTCGCCCCCATCTCTATATTTTTTGTTGAAACAAAACGGAAGTTGTGGCATTTAAGAAGGGTGGTCAAACAATGATAATTAAGACAACGAGGGTTCGATTCCCTCATTTTTAAGGGTTGAAAATACATATTTCGACGCCCCAGACAAAGACTATGTTCTACTTCGAAGCCTGGACTAAGACTATGCCCTTTTCTTAAGTCCAGAAAAAAACTATGCCTTTTACTCTAGTCCGAACGAAAACTATGCCCTTCTGGGATTTCAAACAAAGACTACGCCCTTTTCCAATCCGTCCAACTGAGCCTATAATGTTCCCAACGTTTTGCGTGCTCCGCGATTCACGCCAAAAATAGCTACTCGATATTTACTGTCTTTAAGCATGTCTGGGCTGAGAAAACCTTTCTTTATAATCGAAGTCTCTGCACCTGTATCTGCATAGAAAGTTGCCTTTCCATTCTTTAACTGCGGTTCCCGTAACTGGAGCCATGGTAATATATGTTTTATAGTTTAAGTTTTATAGTTATTTTGGAAAGCTGCTCTATTTCTTCACCACACTCTGAAAGCTTGGATTCGTCAATTTCTACATGCGTGTCTAGCGTATTTATCTAAATTACTCTTTTTGCAGGCCTTCCTGAGTTTTCTTGTAAGTTTGTAGCCCTGCTGTTTAGTAGTTTCTTCGTACTCTGCTGTATTACGTTTTATTTTCCCCTGCACTGCGCAAGTACCCAGGCTGTTGATATGCATTTCTGCCTCCACAATTTTTTTACTTCCCCTTCTGCGGCCTTTCTCTCACACATTTTCCCTCGCCAGACACATATTTCTCCGTCTTTTTCTCTAATATATATTCGACGTTTGGAGACCATGCTGAACATCTTGCAAGTTTAAAGCAGCGGATGGGTCTCTTCTACTGTCAGGGGCGTATACGTCATTTCCTCGCTGCTGTGATCCCCTATCTTATGGTGGCCGGCTTCTAACTGAATCTCTATTATAGCCGTCCTCTCTATCTTGGTTCTTACAGCCGTTTCCATAAAGGTTAAATGTGCTTCTATTGTTATTATTGTTTGAGTCTCCATTGTAACGGTTGCCGTAATGAGTATTACCTCTAGGGTTTTATGTGTTATACCTTATATTATAATTATTATTTGCTGCTATAAGGCTCTGTTGAACCATTGTTATAGTCTTCGTAAAATTTATTGTAATTATTGTAATCATAGTTATGAAAATTATCGTTTCTGCCCCCTAATTGTAGGCATTTCTATTGGTGTGGATATTATTAATGGGTTGGTTATACCCCTCGTTTCACCGTCTATTTTCTTCCAGCTTCTGAAAATAATTCCAAACCTCCTTCAGTTCTCTTTCATTATCTCTTAAAGCCTTCCTGTCTTTTACTACCGCGAGTAGTTTTCGGCATTCCTCGACTGAATGCCTGGTTCGGCCATCACAGTAAATACAGCGTTTTTTGTTTGCTGCTGCTGCTCCTTTTGCCCTATTGGTAATTTCCGTTGTTTTTTCTCCTTTTCATGCAGTTGTAGCCTTATTGTGTGCAAACAATGAACTTACTGGTATTGCGTTCCGTAAACCCAGGTCACTCTTAATTTTTAATGGCTCTATGATTGCTTTTTCTAGTGTCCTCGGGTTAGAACTTGCCATTCTTCGACTAAAAGCTGAAAGTAATTAATATATGAATTGTTTTACCACCTTGAATTCCAAGTTTGCTTTTAGCGTCTGATTTTGAATTGGGAGAAAGTACGGGTTGGAATCGTACAACATCGTTAATCTATTATACAATTGTTGTACTCGTACGCCGTAGTCGTCTATTGGTTCACAGTCTTGTTGCGTTATTATTTTTAATTTTGGCATGAGCAAGTCTGCGTTTTTAATACTGCAGTATCTATTTGAGAACTTTTTAATGAACTTTGAACTGTTCTAAGCTGCGTTAATCTTGGAGCCAAATTTTCCGCTGCTTTTTTCAGTCTATTCGCGAGGGTGCCTAAAAAAAATAAACTGTTTTCCAGTCCTAATCATTAGCACCATTCTCTCAAACAACGGTAGGTTGACCAGGTCCCTGCCAAAGTACGGGATGTTTCCCGTCACATGGCTGAGCGTGGGTAGAATGTTTTGCTGCGTGTTCTGCAATCTGCGTGGGTAGTTATGGTTGTGTGTAGTTTGTGTATTTTCTGTATATCTGGCATGCCCCAAGGTGTCCATAATATGTTTGTTTTGTCTGTTCTAGCTTCGCATATATTTTCAGTTCTTCTTACATTTCACTCCTTGGATAGTTCGCGAGCAAAAAGACCCGCTTCTTTGTTCATAAGTCTTATGTTGACCTCTGTGTCGTGAGATATGTTCTTAGGATCCCTACTTGTCAGTAACAAATTTTGTATGGTCTCTGTGACCACCATGTGTTGCGCACCCACTTCCTCTGCTTTCTTTTATTTTGATCTGATCTTAGAAAACAAGATCATTACTATTGGCCTTGATATTTTCATCAAGGGCGTCAAGTTTCTCACACCCCTCTAATACTAGAATTAGTCACTCAAAAAACAGCCAAATATCGTATCTCTAGTTAGGATGCAGATATAGGTCTACGGGTTTTTCACTGTTCACCACGATGCAATCAAGTACATATCTACCTAATACTGTAATATTGCTGTGATATTGAACGAATGCACAGCTTCTACAAAACTAGCACCGCTCAGGATTTTCCATTCAAATTAACGTAGGGAAAAAACGAATGGATCTAATCTTTGTTAGGGTGTCGATATAGTCCAAGGAAGCACGAGATGGGAAAATCGGTGCGGTGAGACATTCTTGTGGTTTTTATTATTTAGGTATGTGTCTGTCTGTGTGCGCGCGGGTGTAACTCGTTTAATTATATATAATTGATTTTTGTTCCGTTTGTACAAACACACACACATACAAAAACACACACACATATAGTAATCACATGAACGTCCCATGGGACGTTCTTTATCAAACGGAACAAAGATCTGCCCAATATGGCGGCTGCAATGAGTCAAAAAACTTTAGCATTAAAGCTTAATATTCTGTATTTTCCATCACTTATCACAAATCTACGCATATTTTTGATCAAGCACATCACTAATCCTTCCTAACTTTAAAAAACTTCGAAAAATGTAGTTTTGCGTAGTTTTTCAACGTTTTGCACGTCGAAAAATTCTTAATAACCAATTATCCTGTGTATTTTTTATACTAAAACATTAACTAATACTCTTTTTCAGTCTAACATATCGCTGAATCTTCCTAACCTCAAAAAACTTCAGATAAATCAGTTTTTCGTAGTTTTTAATCGTATTATGCGTCAACAAATTCTTTAAATAATAACCATTATGAATTTTTTACAGAATTATGAAAAATATTTATCACTTTTCTTTGCACTGATTACTGATTTTTCCTAACCTCAAAAAACTTAGAAATGAATCAATTTTGCTTTGTTTTTGACTTAGAATGTGAAACAATTTAGGACAAATCGCAAATTTTTTTTTTATACTGCTGCATCGTAACACATATGTACATTTTATAGGTTATATCGCTGTTTGTCACTAACCTTCAAATACTTTTTGATTAAGACATTTTAGTTAGTTTTATACCATTTTCGACCGTTCCATTATCCGTATCGTAAAAAGAAAAATCCAATGTACTGATACATATCTATTTGAAGAACAAAAGAAATATCATTTGAGAAATATATTTATAATGTTAAAGAAATAATGATAATATATCAAAAGTTTATGATTGAAAAAAAAAAAAATAATGAAAGGACAAAAATTTTATATCTGGAAGGTTTTTGCCAATGAATTGACAGCGGTTTTTGTTTTCTTAGCAATATTTAGTTGTTGATAGTACTTCAGTTGCACTTGAGTACCTAAATGCACTTAGGGTATTCTTGGATGAGACCTCAAAAGCATGAGCTTTAGAAAAATCATTATAAATAAGATTAGTATGAAAAACTTTATTGTCGTTTAAAATTTTTTTACTTTATCAATCGGGTAACATATAATTATTAATTTCATAAACAAACTATAAGGTTCTATAAGAAATTTAAAGCACGTAGTAGCACTCACTTGCGTTACAAGCATAGGGCGTGATGGTATTTTAGGTACGTGCTTGTAAGTAAAAAATATTTTTTCTTTACTAATTTGTTTGATGCATATTAATACAATCATATGAATTGTTTCTTCATTAATTTTTTTAATGTACATAGATCAGGGCCATACCATAATGTAAAATGAAATGTACAGAGAAGAAATTTTTTTTACTAATAACTACGTACCTAAACTACCACCACGCTTATTAAATACCCAAGTCTAAAATCAGTATATGCTTGCAAGGCAAGTGAGTGCTACTTCGTGCTTTAAATCTCTTATAGAACCTCAAAGCTTATTTGTTAAATTTATAATTATATGTTACCCGTTGTATGAGGTACAAAGATATAAGATCAAAATAAGGTTTTCTATATTAATCTTGAGTTTTATAATGTTGCTTTCAGATGATCAAATTTAGTGATTTACGTAATCAGTAATTTTTTGTTTTGAAACAAATATTTCGTGTAAAATAACTATGCGTCAGCCATATCACAGTCTTTCTAAGAAGTTTTTTAAAAACAGATGTTGTTATCCTTTTGGTAAGGAAGGGCATCCAGGAAAAGAGCTGCGACAAGTTTCCAAATAATTTTTATCTAAGCATCCCAATATTTCTAAGAAATCTCTTATGTGTTCAAAATGTAGAAGGGAGAGTTATTCAAATACTGTAAATTTATCAAATGATTTGATGGATGAAGGGATCTCTAGAACACCAGATAACGAAGGAGTTCAGTCAGCTAAAAAAATCTGTTTAAAAATCTATCTCAGAGCCTCAAAAATTTGATACCAAAAAATTTTTTTCCAAGAATCAATCACAATTTATAAAAGACCTAGAAAGAAACTTAAAACCAAATGAGGGTCACTTGGAAATAGATTATTCGGAAAATTACGCATTCTTGGCACAGAACACTGCTCAGCAATTTTACTACAACAATGATCAGTGTAGTATACATGTTGCTGTCTTCTATTACATGTAAGCCCAAGAGTTGAAACACAACAGCTTTGTATTGCTCCCTGACTGCACAACTCATGATACGAAAGCTGTGTATTTATCGCAATCGTATGTGCTTCCAGCTATCCGAAAAAAATGCCCAAAAATATAAAAACTTTTTTATGTGTCAGATAAAGCAGTGCAGCATTTTGAAAACTGGTACCAATTGGTTAACTAAGTTAACCATCAAAAAGATTTTTTTTAAGGTAGAATAGCATTTTAATGTTACGGTACACGGCAATGGAGCTTTTGAGGGAGTAGGGGCAACAATGAAGCGTCAAGCTATACGTGCTAGCTTACAAGATAAAGGGAATGAAGCTATCCTAAATTCTAATCAACTTTTGAACCAAGCGAAGAAAACATTTTCCAACATAACATTTCCTCACCACACTAAACCAGACTACAATAAAACATGTGGAAACTACCAAAAAAATTGTCTTCAGCACCTGCAGCACCACAAATTTCTTAAGCTCGTGCTTTTGAGGTCTCATCCAAAAATACCCTGACTGCATTTAGGTACTTAAGTGCAACTAAAGTCCTATCAACAACTAAATATTGCTAAGAAAACAAAAACCGCTGTCAATTCATCGGCAAAAACCTTCCTGATATTATATTTTTGTCCTCTTATTTTTTTTTTCAATCATAAACTTTTGATATGTTATCATTATTTCTTTAACATTATAAATATATTACTCAAATGATATTTCTTTTGTTCTTCAAATAGATATGTATCAGTGCATTGGATTTTTCTTTATACAAAACGGATGATAGAACAGTCGAAAATGGTTTGACACCGAGTAAAACGTCTTGATCAAAAAGTGTTTGAAGGTTAGTGACAAACAGCGATATTATCTATAAAATATTTGTATGTGTTACGTTTCAGTAGTGAAAATAAAAAAATTTGCGATTTATGCTAAATTGTTTCACATTCTAAACAATCAAAAACGAAGCATAATTGCTTTATTTTAAACTTTTTTGAGGTTAGGAAAAATCAGTAATCAGCGCAATGAAAAGTGATAAATATTTTCTATCATTTCATAAAAAATTTATGATGGTTATTTTTTTAAAGAATTTCTTGACGCATAATACGATCAAAAACTACGCAAAACTAATTTATTTCAAAGTTTCTTGAGGTTAGGAAAATTCAGCGATATGTCAGACTAAAACAGAATGTCGATTCATGATTTGGTATAAAAAATACATAGCATAATTACTTATTAAGAATTTTTTGACGCGCAAAACGTTGAAAAACTACGCAAAACTACATTTTTTAACAGTTTTTTTGAGGTTAGGAAGGATTAGTGATGAGCTTGATTAAAAATAAGCATAGATTTGTGATTAGCAATGGAAAAAACATTTTATTATGTTTTGATTTACATTTTTAAAAGTCTAAAATTATTTTAAATGAGGTTAAACTGCTACCTTAGAGTGATTTTGACTAATTGCAGCCACCATATTGGTATGCCATTTTGAATTTTGGATAAAAGCCAGACGGCAAAAAAAAGCCCACCAACTAAGCTATGGTTTGTACCCATAAAACATTGTTTAAGACTTATAGAATTTTATGCAGATCTTTGTTTCGTTTGACAAAGAACGTCCCATAAACAATAAAAACCACAAGAATGTCTTACCGCACCGATGATCCCACCTCGTGCTTCCTTGGACTATATTGACACTGTAACGACACCCTCACGTAGCCCTTCACAGACCCTCATGAACCCAACACCGCCCCTACTGTCCCCCACGAAATAAAGTAAAAACCTTTTATTTTCTCTCTTACTTTGACACATCGCAGTTTTTCCCGACACCCCTCACAGACCCCCTAAGTATTTTTTCGTAACCTCCCACTGCCCCCCAAACTACTTTCATGGAACCTGACAAAGATCATACCGTCTTTCTCGGACCTTGATGTGTATACAGGTGTACGTGTCATATATGTATTAATCTATTGTTTTCAATCTGCTCCATTATTAAATTACTTCAAGACAAAACTTTTTTATTGCTATGATTTATCTCTTCGTCAAGAAGAAATTTAAAGTCATATTTTATTTATAGAGAAACGTTGCGCAAGGCGTTATTATGATTATACTGTAAATTTTATACTTAACTGTTACATTATAAAATTAACTGTGTGGAGCATTTTAAGCAATGTTCCACTATATAAAACTATTTATCTTGGTAGTTAAAAGATTATTTATTTATTTATGCTTTACTCAAAGTCTTTTAAGATTTTACTACAAAAGAATTTTGTTTTCTCATGGTCAACTATACATATTGGTATCAATATGTAAAAATCCTAAGAATATGTTTATACAAAATAATTTCAACAACTAAGCAAACATTGAAAACGTTGTATGGCAAAAAGTTTTTGAACCGTTATAAATTTTATTATTTGTTTGTTAAAGTTCATAAGGACCCTGTACTTTTAAGTTTTTAAATGAAAAAAAATTGAAATGCTCATAATATAAAATTCTTTATGCACATTATAACTTTGAGATTAATCTTGAAAATCTTGAATTGTGGTAAAAAATAAATTTTACAAATTTAAAGAACCGGACAGCCTGCAATTTCGTACTAGAAAGTTTATAATTACCAAAATCGTCGTATACTTCAAATGCTGATTTCATAATCATGAAAATTTGATACTCATATTTTGCGTGCCAAATACCATATCGCTGCTATGTTATAATAATATAAGATATTGATTAATAAATATTTGAATTGAGATGATTATATAGATATGTATATCTTTCTTTTACAAAAAAGCTTTGATGATAAAATTTCCATCTCTGAATACTTCAATTCCAAATATAAGATGTATTTATGATATAATAAAATGATGTTATACGAAACTGAATGTTGTATGTATATTTTAAGTATATTGGAATATTAAAAACATCGTTAAAAAAAGTAAACAAACTGAGTAACAATTGATGTTTTATGAAACAAGTCCATCGTTTTGTAAATAACACATTTAAATTGTTTGTAGCTATTGAGTTTTCAAGCTTTAAACATTTTTTGGGGGGTTGGTGCGCGAATTGCGCAGAAGGTCGAATCTCCACTAGTATATGTGTGTGTATGTGTGTGTATTACCCACACATGCACATAACCACACACACCGGGAGAAAGAGAGAGAGAGAATAATTTCCAATACCCCTTTATATATACTAGAGAACTTAATCACGCTCCTCGTGCCGATCCCTCACTGGAATTTTTAAATCTGTTGCGGATCCGATTGAAGTATACATTTTTAAAGATAAACATGTACTTTAAGAACTATTCAAAGATAAATTTTAAGATTTACATGCAATTTAAGAAGATTGAAGACGAAGTTAAAAAGCAAAAATACAAGTTTAAGGCAAAAATAATTCTAAATACAGGTAACGCATGTTTTCTGTCGTTAAAATGAAGTTTGAAAAAAAAATCTTAATTTTGACTAAATTACGAATTAAATCAATCTGTTCCTATAAATAGTAATTTTTAAAATTATGTCATTTCATCATGTAGACAGCTAAAATATTATCGTATAAGAGTTACGGATATACTTATCTTAATTTTGGGCTTATGTCGTTGTAACAAAATTTTAAAAAAATTTTAGTATTTATACGAACGATATAAGATTCTCTGAAATAAAAACTATACTTTAATGTGTACCAACACGATTCATTTACGTTTTTGTAAATCTTAAATCATTTGATGTTAAATATTTCTCTCCTTGAATTAATTTTCTTGAATTTTATTTTAACAGCATTATTGGTATTAATAAAAATAGTTTTAATTTTCACGTACATGTTTTTTTAAAAAAAATTATTTGATAATAGATATTTGTCTCCTAATATTGATCATTTTGAATGTTGTTTCGACGGCCCTCAAAGCAATAATATAAAAGTTTATAAATTCATGTTATGAAAATAAACTTAAAGTTGAACTCTTCCGTTTCGTAAACGTTTATAAATCATATTTTTTTTAGTGTACATTATTCACTGTCTAGGTTGAAGACAGTGTAGTTAGACAGTAGATTTTTGTCTTTTCGTGGTACGTAGGGTTACTGGCAAGGACCACCGTTTGAATATCTAACATAATCATATACTGTTTTTTTGCTTTAGTATGATGTATCGTTATGTTATTCGTTTTTAACAATACAATTTTCAAATGTATTAGAGATTTTTAAAAAATTAATCCAACCCTTATAGCAAAATCTCAAGGTGAAGGAACAATTTGCTAAAATTTTGTATTCATATAGATTTTTCATGTTATAACCTAGAAAATTCAATACAGTAGAGATATTTTTAAAAGTAAATATAAATTAGGAGATGTACACTTGAAAACTGATTTTAACGGATACTTGAACAAAGATTGAACGGTAAATTTCCAGGTATAATTTTGTTTTCTGCATTTACTTTTCCAGTTACCACTAAATTGGTTGAATTTCTTACCATAAAATATGATAAAATTATCATGTTATTTTTTTTTATAAAATGTTAATTAATTTACAACATTAGAGTTTTCTGTACAAAAATTTGACTAGCAGTGTGGAGAGGGGTCGCATGACCCTCTAAAATCATTATATCACATGGAAACATATATCTTCCCATATTATATAGTTTTTGGGGACAAGTCGTAATTTACCTTTTCCCGCTGCCTCTCGCTCCCAACGCCCAATATTTAAATTCGTTCTCGAGCAGAACGAATATTTTTAGTTAATCTTAAAATATGGAATTAATTCCGTAGAAAATAAAAGTTAGTAGTAAGAAAAGCTTTGACGCTGCGGGGCCTAATGGTAAGACCTGTCAGTGCTCAAATCACATTAAAATTTCAACTTCATCAATATACAAGCAAGCTCGACTTATACATTGTGTTAATAAGTTATAAATAAGCTCTGAACTTACAAGACATTATGATAACAGACATAGACGCTTAATTTCACTGTTTACGTGAAGATTATCTATATTATAACTATTGTTGAGTTTGCGACAATTATAGTCTCTCTTTTCGATAAAGTGCCTACCTAACTTTTATATTCAATCAAAAGTAATACTTTTATGCAAGTAAAAAACAATAATTTTTTATATTTTATATGAACATGCTTGTAATGACCGGGACGTGTAACACATGTATATGTATGCAAAATACATATGTATACTTTGTCTTAAGAATAGGTACAGCTGTTGTTTTTTTTTTTCTTATCTCTTTTTTCTTTTCTCCATACCTATACCTCAGCTTGAGCAAGCGCATCGGTTTAGTGTTTAGTCGTAGCGTAGAAACATATATATAACATACCTATAATATGTGTATACATATATAGGTATAGTAAAAGCCAGAGGGGAAGGGAGCAAGCGGCGCGGGCGTATATGCGAGAGAAAAAGAGATGGAACGGTAGGCAGTAGCTAGAGTGGCGCGCGCTGCAAAAGAGAGAGACGAAGCGGAAGGAAGTGTGTAAAAGAGGAAATTAAGGAGAGGGCTTGGGCTGTAGGGTGGGTGGCTACGTTTTTTCATAACGTATTTCCCCTCACGCAGCTGTTGACGGCCCAACATAAGAAGTTTCACTTCAAAAAAAAGGAAAAATTGGAGTTTTCTGTAGAGAGTTATGTACAAATAAGATCATATTAAGACAAATTTAGACATTTTTGAATTGGGGCGTGGAAAAAAAAATTTTTCTTCAACCACCAACGTATTATCTGCTGAATTTTAGTATGTAGGGAGAGACTGCCAAATTATTAAGCTCTTCGTCCATAATAAAGGGTTTCAGTTGTTGTTATGTAATGTTTAAGATATATTTCATAACTACACCAACTTATTTCGTTTCATCATTAGTCAGACTGTCAACAGCAGATATAGTACTTAAGGACGTTTATCATAGTAGATGGGGGAAAACTAGAGAGCGATGAGGGGGAAGTAAGCATTGGGCAATACTGGCAACTATTTTGCATGGACGAGAATACACACATACATGTACCTCAACCTGTTAATTTATTGAAGTAAAAAAATAACTTGTCAATTTCTCTAAAAGTCTGATATAAAATGTGTTTTTTGGTATTGCGACACCTAAAAACAATTGGACAAGCTCTATAAGCCTTTTCTGGAAAATTATATTTATATGTGCCTCCTTTATAATGTAACGCGTTAAATTTATAACAATTTTTTCAAACTTTACGAGGGAGTTTCTAATATCGTTACAAATATTCTGTTGAAGTTTTAGGAAGATCTTACAGAAAACGCTATGTGTGATAAACGTCCTGTATAATTTGTTTGGCACAATAAGAAAACAAGTACGTCAAAAGATTACCAGATGACAAGTAAATTTTAATTCTGAAAGAAGGGAATAATAAACTTTTCTAAAAAACAGTGTATTTACTTAAAATAACTATTATACGTAGTGCAAAACTGTACATCTTATGTAAATTTTTTCAATACTTTAAAGTTTTTTTATTTTCAGATTCACATACTTTTTTATTACCAATGAATCGCATCTTCCACTTTTTTATTACAATGTTATTCTTCTTTTTTTATAACAACTTACTTATACAAAAACAAAAAGTTTACGGAGGATTTGTAGATTTAAAATCTTTACATAGTGTGCATACATTGTCTTCTATAACTATATGACAATCTCTTTCTTTCTCCGGTGTTTCTTCAATTCTTTAACTAATACATTTATGCATGTACACGTAATACAATATCATTATCTGATAAAAAATACTTTCTAAATTGATTGTATTTTCGCTACTTATAAAAATTATATGCATACTTGATTAATTGATTCAATTGTACTCCTAATCCAGCAAACACACATAATACATTACCTTTTCCTTACACTCGTCGAACCTATTAACATATTCCTATTTTTTACAGTTCAGGAACAAAAATAATAATTAAAATAAAGTTTCGTTCGAATAAGCATCGTTTAATTTTCTCTAATCAGACTTATGTACAATAATAAGTTAACAGTGACGTATAATTAAAAATTGACGTATCTTCATTCCAAACTACTAATAGTTGTAAATTCTGCCTCGAAAGCTTTATGTCTACTCAGATTAATAATAATTTAATGTTACAGTGTCTGGCTGTAGGCAAGTAAATACAGTATTCAGCTTGCTTCTAATAAGGTGTTGGATTCTCATAATTCAATTTTTTTATTTTTACATTAAAATAGTAATTATTATACGTAAAGATGATGTGAAACATCACAAAGGTTATAAAATCTAATTTGAGACATCTTTACTTTTAGAATCAAGATCCTGATCACCCTAATTGTGACAGTGTGCATAATTTTTATGAGTAAGAGATCCAAAAATTTGAGACTTGTGAATAAAATAGGGTGGAATAGAGACATTCAAATTAAACTTTAACTTCATTAATTTTTATAACACAAAGAGTGAGAAAGAACGATTTAATTTGACTCA
>NW_019379617.1:375063-399799 GCF_000648655.2 Copidosoma floridanum | reverse complement strand
GGTCAACATAGTCTCTTATTCGTAAAATAGGCCTCACCCGGTCCACCCATCCCTCATCTCTTCTGTCTTTTTTATCAAATGTAATGATTACATACTGTACAGTACAGCCTCCTCTTTACATACTCCGCGAACGGGCCGTTACTAATAACATTTATAAATTTTTTATTTTATTGGCTTCACACCTATGCTGTTGGCTACTCTAGTGTCGGTACTCTGTAGGATTTAATTATTTTCTACAACTCGAGCAAAAAAGTGAAGCTCGCGAGGACGGCATTACTGATTGTGTTCATAAATTTTTTTTATTGGCTTCACACACATGCGGCTGGCTACTGTTCTATCGGTACTTCGCTAAACAAAAATTTAACTCATAAAAAATATAGTTAATACTGATGGAATTTTACCTTATTTAGCGGGGCTGAGGGAGGTGGTGGTGATGAGGGAGAGGATTGTGTGGAATGACTCTAAAATCACTGTATAATATAGAAATTTATGTATATATATGCATGTACTTTAGAAGATTATTTAAGATTTTGCTATTTTTCGTCGTATGATCACCTAAAACCATACAGGAAATTTTTTTTAACGCTTTGTTGAGTTGTTAAGACAAGACGTAGATATGATGCAAAAGTATGTTATACGAGGTGTGATCAAAAAGTAAGGTGACTTTTTATTTTTATAAAAAAATTTTTATGTATTCATCTAAAACTATGTTATCCCCTTCAAAATAACCCCCCTTAGATACAATTCACTTGTGCCAACGCTTTTTCCAGTCGTCAAAACACTTCTGAAATGCTATTTTGGGTATTGCTTTGAGCTTCTCCAGCGATGTAGCCTTAATCTCCTCAATCGTGGAAAATCTTCGTCCTTTCACGGGCTTTTTCAATTTTGGGAAGAGGAAAAAGTCGCTGGGGGCCAAGTCTGGTGAATATGGTGGCTGAGGCATGATGGAAGTACTGTTTTTGGCCAAAAAACTACTAACTAATAACGACTTGTGCGCAGGTGCATTATCACGGTGTTCGTGGATACACGTCTCATACCCAAAACATCCGTCAAAACTGATTGGCATGAGCAAAACGATATGTCAAGATCTTCAGCTATTTTTCTAATCGTGATTCGACGATTTTTTAGCACCATTTCTTTCACTTTCTGAACATGTCGTCGGTGTTTGACATGCTGGGTCGCCCAGAGCGAGGTTCATCATTAACATTTTCTCGGCCCTCTTGGAATAACTTATACCACTTATAAACATTTTTTTTGCTCATAGTTGACTCACCGTAGGACACTGTCAACATTTCAAGAGTTTTTGGGCACTTTATACCATTTTTTACACAAAAATTAATACAAACTCTTTGCTCGATTATTTTTAACATAAAAAAATCGCCGAGTACGCAAACACGAGTCTAACCTTTAAGTCTCTCACATAAAAACAACACATGCTATATAGTCAAAACTATGAACATATGATCGTGACTAGTGTACCAACATAATGAAAAAAATTTTTTAATGTAGAGTGTAAAGAGCGCGCGCAATTCAAAAAGTCACCTCACTTTTTGATCCCACCTGGTACTTGTTTCTTAAAATTTCTTTTCTTATTTGCGGGATTTAATAGTGGAAATTTTGGTTTTCACTGGTGATCTATGTATACAAATTTACTATTATTATTCTTATTTTAAAATATGGTTCTAAATTGTTGAATTACTTTGTTTATAAAAAGATAATAAGACAAAACGTACATAATTGTGAAACATTGTGCCTATTATTTCATAATTATGTTCTTATTTATGAAACTTTTAAAAACATAAATATAAATTTAGTATAATATTATAAGAGAATTGAAGTTTTTTTATTTACATAACACTACTGTATTTAACAGAAATAATTTCAAACGTTCATTTGTTCATTAGAATTGTATAAGCTACTTGTTAAAGTTTGGTACTATAAGATGTACAGTTATAAAGATAGGTTATGTCCGACTTTGTCCCTATTTATGGAATTATCTTTAAAGTTGCTTTTTCATCGTATGTATAATAAAACTTGTCTTGTGAATTCATAGAGATAAATAAAGTATACAACTACCATAATTTTGTAAAATATCTTGCATAACAAGTATAGAAATTTTCATGTTCAGTGAATAGGGACACGTTCCACAAAAAGGGACGTGTATACTTTAGTTTTAAAAAAGAATACAAAAGCATGCCAATAACAAAATTTCGTGCAAGATTAATGGACACGCGCAGAGCGACGAAGTCCGAGATATGTGAGGCTAACGCTCTGTGAATGTGATTTATACTTAGAGGATATTTTCTTAGCGTAAAAAGTTTGAGCCATACGTATCGAGAAATATCCTTGACTTGTGAATCGTTACGGAGAAAAACAGTACGAGTGCAGAACAAACTTCTTACCAAGTACATAGAACCGTAGTACGACGTTACCAGTTGGGCATCAGCTGAGAATGGAATGAACCGATCTAGCTAAAGCAACACACTCGATAAAGGGCTTTTAATGCCCAGACTATAGTTGTGTTATCAAGACGTTTAAATGCGCAAGCGCACTAGGAGAGTCTGTGTCAAGACTCTCGAGTTTCGATCGAGGTATTAACCGCGTAATATAAGCACCTGTAAGCATGTTTACCCATCAACCCGTAAGTATCCTTCTAACTAGACAACATATAAAGATATATGGATGCAGTTAACGTATTATCTGAGTTTGTACGGTAGGTATCTAGACAACAAAGGGTGAACATATAGTATGCGTTGCTGACATTACTCATCTAGCACGTTCAAAAATATTTTAAGATTTTTCTTTGCAATGCTAATTCTATCTTGTGATATATCATTTTAGGACGTCACAATGTATATTTTCTGACTGAAAGAGATGTACATAAGTATGTATTCATATTGTTGGGAACGACAGTCAGAAAAAAATACAGGTAATCGATTTGTAAAAAAATGCGTCAACTGAATTAATTACACCCTCAAGTTACTATTTTTTAATCTTTCAAGACGTTGAAAAATTTAAATGTTAGTTTAACCAGTATACTTTGTTTTACCATGCGTGTTTTTAAAAAAATCTCAAATGTTGGATCAGTTTAGTAACAACAAGGTGTAGAAGTTACCACAACAAAGTTATTCCATAAGTATTTCAGCAATTAAATCATCATAACATTAGAAAAAATTATATAAATGGTCGATCTATTTTTAGATACAAGTACTACTTAATTTTTTTCAAGTTTACAGAACTATGGTATTGAAATATTATGACATATTTCTTAATGGCTGAAATAAATAACTGTACTTGTTGTTAACATTTTTTATTTATTGATTCAGTAAAGGTTAATAGCTGCATATTTAAAATAAAAAATAAATAGCTAGTTACTACAAGCATAGTGAAATCATTTTACCTATAACATTAATAACCTATCTTTAATTTTAAAATTTTTACGAACATATAACACTAAGGCTAAATTTATAAATTTTATTTTATATCGCTGTGTCTCTTCGCACCGTATATCCACCTATACGCATGCGCCTCAATCACTTCGCTCGGAAAAAAAAAACTTGGACCCTATAAGTACCGGACAGTAGAGTGGCCCACCACGCATGCGTATTTACTATATCCACGTAATTACGTGGATTTTATTTTTGTCTTGCTTGTGGCCAGTGACGGTAACTCGTGCCGTGCGATCACACTCGAGCTCCGCACTCGTGTGCTACACTAGCTCTCGTTCCCGTTAACTCCGGCCACTCGTGCGAGTCAATCATGACTCGTGCGGGAAATCGTCTTTTCCGCACTTGTTACGTAAATAACTATTTCAAATGAGACACATTACCGTTTAGATAACATTTTAACACTTACTTTCTGTTAAGTAACAGGCAATTACTACTAGTTAATACGCAACAACAATAAAAACATTTTACATTTAAGCAATCATAGTAACTATGTATTCCCATTAGCACTGACAAATAAGATAATTTGACGGAACTTAAGAAAACTGTTTGTTGATAAGTAATGATGGACGTTAGTAATAGGAACTTTGAATATACTTAAGCTGCATCAGGGCTTGAACAAAACTTCAGTTAAGTGTAATGTGTGGGATAATGGAACAAAAATAACATGGTAATAAGCCATCACATAGTAAGTACTTCGTAAGCTCTGGGATGGTAGAGATTCGGCAGATGCTTGACGGACACTTGGCAGAACAAGATAGGTACTTGGCAAGCACTTGACGGGTGATTACTGGATACTTAGCGAGAACGTGGTAGGCTAAAACTTAGCAGGCTTTTAGTGCGTACTAAACATGTATACGGCAGCTACTTAGTGAGCACCAGGCAGGTACTTATAAGCACTTGTTGGAAAATTATGGACGATTGGCAGGTTAAATCCAGACAATCGGTAGGTACTAGGCGAATTCTTTGCAGACACTTGTCGGGCACTTGATGGGTACTATACGTGCACTTGGCGGGTACTTCAAAACTTCTTGATAAGCACTTGGCAAGGATGTACCAAGTACTTGCCAATCACGTTATGGATACAAGACGGGTACTTGGCAGGCACATAATGGATAATTACCAGATACTACTAGATACTTGGCCGACACTTCGTGGGTGTTTAGAAGGCATTCAGCGCTTATTATACATGCCTGCAAAGTATACTCTTTTTCATTAACTGTGTGTTTAATAGAGTGTATGAGTGATATTTCTGAAATTAATATTTTTTTGTCCATTTCGTTCATAGTCTAAGATTTTGGTTTGAGGAAAATTAAAATTATGATTGAATTTTTTAATGTGAAAAGTGATGACAAGTTCATCTTTTTTTGTATTTTTATGTTTGTTAAGCACTTTTATTAATGCTCTCTTTGTCTTCTATATATAATACATAGCAAGAATCGCAAACGAAGTGATATACAACATTAGTTTGATCAAGCTTATCAATTTTATCCTGAACCAGAATGGTAATATTGTCCAATTCATTTTTAATAGTGGAAAAAAATTGTATAATTTTAATATTAGTAAATATTGGTAAATGTCTATGATACGAATCTAATTGTCTTTAACAAGTTCTTTGACGCATTTCTTTCTCCGTGTATTGATTCATATATAGTGCACTAGTCGTTTTTACTTCTTTCTCCATGTTTTCTTCTTTGCGTATGTATGCTAGCCTATCATCGGTTGATCCTTGCAATGATATTTCGACTTCTTTTTTGGTTACACCTGCTATGGCTGTTATCTTTCGGTGACTTTTCCCTGTGAATAATATTTTTTCGTGGTTGAGCTCTACTTTTCGGGATTTTTTAAAATCGGGTAGCTATATTTTTGGCATCAACTTTTCTTCAGACTTGGGGTTAGCTTCACTATCAGACCGTTAATTTACACTTGTATCTCCTCTTTTTTTTTTTTTTTTTTTTTTTTTTTTTTTTTTTTTTTTTTTTTTTGGAGTGCTTTGAATTGAATATTTCTATTTGCTGCTTCTTATCTCTTCTAATTACGTCTTTCTCCCTTCTTGTCTTTACTTTGACAATTTGTGCCGGTGAGGCAGCGGTGCAGAGAAGTTGCAACATACCTGTTTCTTATGCTTGTCTGCCAGTTTATACAATCATCGGTGCGGCAGTTCTGGAGTTTTTTTTCTTTTTCTATTACAGGATTTCCAAGAAGCGCATTCGGTGCTTTATTTTATATACCTGGACGACATGTTATGCCAAACTCGTAGCCTTGCAACTCTGCTTTTAATCTATTAAATCTTATATCTAGTTTTCTGATGTATGAAAATGTTTGAGTAGCTCGTGATATGTAATCGCAGTGAAGTTACGGGCAAACAGATAGGAACTAAATTGTTCCTTTGCAAATACTATTGCTACCCTTCGAGCATCTTGATGCATACTCACGCTTGTGATCTTTATCAACTTTACTCTGGCTGAAGATTGCCTCTATCGCGTAGTCTAACGCATCAGTTGTAACTATGAATGGTTTTTCTAAGTCAGGAGCTGTAAGGACAGGTTCACTGCAAAGAGCCTCCACTAGTAGATGGTCCATCTTACCGTCGTCCCTCCTGTTGAAATCCATTTCTTTCTTCGAAGGTATGGGTAGAGGTTGAGCAATTTTTGCATAGTTTTTAATAAGTCTCTTATAGTATCCGTTTCTATTATACCGTCTGCTACAATACGACCTAACACTTTTGCATCACATTTTAAAAACTGACATTTTTTAGCTCAATTGTAAGGCTTGCTCACAATAATCGCTCTAAAAGCTTTATAAAGCGCTTGTAATGCTCCATGAGATTCAACGCAAAAATCATTATATCGTTTAGATATATTTATATATCATAAACTAGCAGTCCTGCAAGTGCTAGTGTTGTTGCTTGTAAAAACGTGTTTAGAGAGTCAGCAATCCATAGGCATTCTTGTGTGTTGGTAGGACCCGTCTAGTCCCATGAACGATGTTTTATGGGTGTATTTTGATCTGAAAAAATTGCTGCCTTAAGTTGAAAACTGTAGCACATCGTGCTGTTACCACATGTTCTTATATATCACTCTGAAAAAGAAGCGGATGACAACTACCTATTGTTATTTTCTTTAAATGCCTTAAATTCATTACCACACGCCAGCATCTATAGCCATCTGGTCCCACGTTTTTTGGTACAATCCACAAATTGTTTGATATATCTGAAAGCTTTATTATAACCTGTTCCAGTAATTTCTTCATCTTAATATTTATTTGCTTTCTCACAACTGGCGGATTTCTGTATCGCTTCCTAACTATAAGTTTATCTGTAGTCGTATTTATCCTGCGTTTCAGTAGATTAATGCTTTCAGTCGTTCCCCGCCAAGTCCAAACACATACGGGGAGAATTATGTAAATTCTTGCTCATGCTTCTTCTCTTTTCCGTTGCAACCCGATGTATCAACAAACTCCATTACCTTATCCACTCGAGCTTTTCTGTTACTAAAGACGACTGTATCACTTAAGTGTACAAGTATTTTTGTGGTCATAGCCGTCGTTGTCACAACCCTTGTATATTTTCGTTCGTATTCATGCAACAGGTATCGATTTTTACCTTATCATCAAATTCCTTACTTTCTCCGAGGTTCTCGGCTGCATTAAATATTTGTATAAGGGTTCTCCCTAATGCTTATACGTCATCTCTATTAACGTGAAATGAGTCAGCTTTTTTTTTGGTCTCACATTTCAACAGGTTCAACACTGAAACTAATGTATTTATCATTCCGTTCTATATTTTTAAACATTCCCCATACACTTTGCAATTATCGTTCGTTGCGATAAAATTAACAAAAAAAGCGCCCTCCCTAAGTTTTTGTAGCAGGACGCAGCTCACTTCAATGTTACTGTACGGCTCTTTCATACATGCATGTACAACAAGTCACATTTTCCTAGCCTCTATCCGTTACGCCTATTATTTTTAATTTTTCTCTACTGTTTAACACTACTCTGAAATCGAGACAATTCTCTTTTACTGTTGAGATCTCCGGGCTCATATCGGCATAAAATGTTGCACCTCTGTTTATATAAGGGCTTTTTAAAATTACTGTAGGTGGTACATATCATATTTCATATAAATTTTTGCTGAGTGCATTGAATAACTGCTGCTTATCGTCATTCTTGCCCTTAGAACTTTTTCCCTCGCTCGCGAGTCATTTCATAATATCTTTTTCATTGCGTACGGGCTCTATGGATTTCATTAGGTGCCGTTTCGTTTGCTTTCCAACCGAGTATTGTTTGATTCTTTGTTGTTGGTGAGCAACCAACTTTCATTATCACTTGCCATGATTATCATTATTTCTGTCATTATATTTTTTACTACTCTCTTTTTCATAATGATTCTTAGAATAATCATCCCTTCTACAAATGTCTCTATTATATTGCCTCTAGTACTAGCAAAAACTTCTATGGTGATTAGCCCTTTGGTGGTTATAATTGTTGTTATTAGTATTTTTACTGTAGTCTTTATCATGATTACTCTCTGGATGAGGACTACGCCCTGATTGGCACTGGACGAAGACTGAATATTATGTGAATTTTATAAAAACTGTAGACAACAACCACTATATAAATATACTTTACTGTATATATAATTACATACATAAATGTAAGGTAAGCTTGAATAAATTTATTTACAGCCTGAGAACCGAAACTTCTTTACGAACCTCGTTACTGCCCTTGGCTTCGCCTCGGGCCGTAAACCTCTCGGTTCGTCAATTCAGCCTTTCCGAACTAGGTACGTAATATACTATTTCATCTGGGCTCTAGAAAAGGTCAACATCTTCGTCCAGGCTCGGAGAAAATGAAATAATCTTTTTTTGGACTAGAAAAAAGGGCCTAGTTTTGGTCCAGACTCAACCAAAGGGCATAGTCTTCGTCCAGAATCCCAAAAGGGTATAGTTTTTATTCGGACTAGAGTAACAGGCATAGTTTTCGTCCGAACTTAGGAAGAGGGCATAGTTTTCGTCCTAGCTTCGAAGTAGGGCTTTTCTTATAGGTAGTTTGCTATTGACGTAAGATCTGCTATTACATTTTATCGTCTTCTAAGATTGTTCACATAATGTTCATTTTCCTGATTGGCTATTATTTCCCTGCACAGACTCATTTTATTATTTAAGGTAATAGCCACCTTAGTAGCTTTTTCTAACGCCTCTGTCCTACAACCGGCGATGTTCTAGCTGTAAGGAGTGTTTAGGCCATAAATAAAGTGCCTTAATACCTCTTTATCTGACTTAGTTTTTGTAGCATCTTTTTCAGTCCCTGACACATAAGGGCCTGCCTCGTGTGACATCAAAATACCGTTATGAAGCCGTTGGACGTATCCACAACAATTCATATCTGACTCAATATTACCCTGCATTATTGTTTTAAGCTGAAATAAAAAGTTGTTGATTCGTCCTGTGTTGCCGAATCTTCAGGAGGGGGCCAACAAAAATTCGTCCACAGAATTAAATAGAGATGCCTGTGTGCAGCACTGATCTCTTGATAGCTCTCTCTTAACGTGCTTCTTGAAATTCCTATGTAATATTTACGTATTGATAAAGGCACTGTAATCATTTGTTTAAATAACACAGAACATGTTGAGTCTGCATTGAATATAGGTATACCGTTTACTGCGTTCTGTAAGTAGCCTAATATATTAAAATTTGACCTTAGACCCAACGGTGTATTTGTTCACTGCCTAGTACTAGGAGGAAACTGCATAGCTTGACGCTGGTGGGTTATCCAATATGTTATTTTATATCTGCTTAAAAATTCCAACTATTTATCGATTAGTGGCTTGGTTAGCTGGACCAACTAAGGGCAAAGGTATTCTTAGTGTGTACACAAGTTATAGTGATTTTTCTTGTATCCAAATCCAATGTGGATCCAAATCCTTGGCCAATCTGTCCTATGTTTGATGTATGATAGCTACAATTTTTGTCCTTTGAATACAAAGGGAATCTGTATGACCAGACGTAGAATGGGACAAAAGAACGTTTAAAATTCGTGTTTTCTTGTTTTACACTTTTGCTATACTTTTCCTTTTATATTTACTTGATAACGTTTCCTGTCTACACTTATTTTTCCTTTAACTGCATTCTTCTTTTGTTTTGATTTTTCTGATTCAGTTTTCAATACTGAAAAAAGTTTTTTTTAATCCTTGCCATGCATCATACCAGACGCAAGGAATAGAGAAATAATTAGATACATACATATATAAATAAAAACGATAATCATGCATCTTAAATGATAATTAGTTTAAAATAAAAAAAGGGTTCTTTTTATTTATACACACACACGCGCGCGCGCGCGCACACGTGTATATATATATATATATATACACGTTCCCCACAAAGAAGAATACTTTTCTTTTTTACTCAAAACTAGTTAGCACGTCAGATGCATGATTATATATTTATATATATATAACCAGAGCGCGCGGTGGCTCGGTCGGCTAGGTCGTGGATTGGCACGCGGGAGACCGTGGTTCGATTCCCGGCCAGTGCGACTTTTTCAGGCAAGTACCTCTGTGATTTTTTACATGTGCTTTTTCACCACGCAATGCTCCTCGAGGAGGGTCTTAGGCGACCTTCTTGCAGCAAAAATTGCCTAATTTCCCTCTACCCCCTCCTAGTGATGGGAGGCCTCCCATCCCTTTCCTTATCCCTTTCCCAAGTGCTAAATGCCCATAGTAGTGCCCTTATTAAAGGAGACGTAGAGCACTATAATATAAAAAAAAAAAGAAAATTTATATATATACATACATACATACATATATTCCTGAATTATATAGCTGTTTTTACTAGATCCTAAGCTTTACTGCCTCAACCTTTTCTACACCACCTAATCATTCCTATTCCTTCTCCACAATTGCCGTTATTTTTAAGCTTAATCTGACTGGGAAAAATTTTATCACACTGCCCCATCTTCCCTTCATCATGCGGTACCAAACCTTCTCCGTGCTACTTTACACTTTCTCCCTTGCCTTATCCCTTCTCCACCTCTCTACCTATTTCTAGTAAAATAGCTTATTAAAAGTAACTTTTATTAGCCGGTAAAATTTGTCTGCAATCTCTGCCTAATACTATTGTTTTTCTCTAAAATATGAATCATTACTACAAAAATCTTTTTCCAACCTCGGGCATTTTTGGACGGTCGGATGTGTCCTTGGTAGGAAAAATAGAATTCTCCACATTAGCGCCATCGCTCGACAGCTACCTAACGTTCCTCGAGCCCTGCTTCACCGGTCCCTCGGGCCGCACAATAGTCTCAATGACAATGTCACTAACCCAACAAAAACTACTATTTCTTACTATGGACCCAAAGTGCAACTGCCGCTTTGCGCCCTCGGGCCACACTTTAGGCCCACGGGCAGGAAAATTTTTTGCACCTTCCAGGCCTAAAGTGATTTACTGGTTGCAAAGTGTACCCACGGGCGAAAAATTGCACTTCCCTTGGTAAGAAAAACATTATACGCGACTCGGGCACCATCGTACAACAACCTTTGTTTTGTACTTTATGCTCTAGTGACGTAATGTACAATCAATGTTCAGTCAACTATTTCTAAAGCTTGATTTAGAATTATTCACACTCTGATCCATGTTATAATAGCTAATTCTCCTAATTTATTTGTCAGATTCACGTCTTAAAAATGCTGTTTTAATGTTATTTAAATCCTAAGACAGTCAAAAAATTCTGGAACTTGTCATACCTCTTGGTAACAAAGTAAAAGTGATTTCCCACTGACTCCTTAGAGTTTTTATAAAAATCCTGAAGATCCTTACCATCCACCCTAATTTTAAGAAAAACCCACAGGCATCCTACTACCTCACACAACCTTTATCAATACCCATTCATAGGCCACTCACCTACCCCCTCCTACATAACTAGATAATATTTTTCCTTATTGTAATAAGTTCTTAATTTTTATAACCTTTTAATGCCCGACACAAAAGGTGGAAACTTTTGTTAAGAAATTTATTACGTTCCTCCGTTATCTCAAATAAAATGATCATATACAGTTTACACAAATGAAATGTTTGGCAAATTTCAACACCGCCTATGAAATATCGCAAATGGGCTGCTAGTGACTTTTTATAAGAATTCAAGAGGTATATTAACTATATTATTAAAAAAGTATAATCCTACTACATGACGAAATCATACGAATACGATGTACAGTTAATAAACCATTTAAATATCTAAATCCTAATTCTCGCCATTGGTCCTACTTTTTACAATTTCAGAAATGTTTAATAAATTATTTTGATTATTTTTCTTTTTTCAAGCAGTTCAATTACTAAACCAAAAAAATTCTCACAAACTACCTTATTATGAGTCAAAAATTTTCACTTTGAAAAGGAAATTTTTGTTCTACATTTTAATCTTAATAATATTGTTAAAAAAACTAGACAATACAATTATTTAGTAAAATAAGTTTATTAATTACAATTAAACAAAGTAAAAAAAATATCTTTTTAAGCTATATTTCCTATTTCTAATTCATCATCACATTCAATTTGTATGGATGATTCAGTTTTATTTTTGCATCTTGATAAATTAACAAACAATTGACCAGGCGGGAATAATTTTTTCATAAGTTATAATTTCAGCTGCGATGCTATATTTAAATAATTGAATAATTTGTAATCTTGTACCATTATATAAGCCGTCAACCTTTTTAAATATTATTTTAAACTTTAACTGGGAAATTTATGTAAATATCGTCGTCAGACTTGTTAACCCCTTCATAAGATCCATGATTTATGCTATAGGTAGTGTTAACTTTTCTGATAAATGATTTAGAATTTTATTGTTTAAAAATTAAGTGTATGCATTATGGGAAGTGAGAAAAACGTTATGTATTGAACAATTTGTATTTTTTAAGAAAATTGTCAAGCATACATCAATTTTCTATGTTTTAAAAATTTCAAATGATTTTATTTGTTTTTATTCAATTTATAACAATGATTATAAAAATAAGAAGTTATTACAAAAAAGATTATAACCCTATTTCATCGTATAAAAATATACCAAAAAATAAAACCATTTAGTACTTTCAGATGTAATTATTCTTCTATTAATCCTTTTGAAAATTGTCAGAATTGGACGGAAATCTTCACCCAAAATGATTAATTTGTTTTCAAAATGTATGTCTATATTACATATATCACGCAAAGTTCTAACGACTATTTCGAATGCTTTTTTTGTATCATTGAAGTCTCGTTCTGCACTATTAAATTTACTTTTTTAAATTTTTTTCTTTCCGATTTCGATTCCACAAATAAACGGTCAACATTATTAATATCTAATAGTAGACAAAAACTTATAAGACTGATCGTTTCCTTAGAAAGTAATATTGAGCCAACACTAGACCATGTCATCGTAAAAATTTTCTTTAACAAGAAAAAAATTTCAATGTATTGGGGTTTTGTATAAGAAAGTTTTTATTTAATTACAACGACCATCAAATGATATCTCTACTTTTTCCTTTGTGTATCAGTTTGAAAATTATATTTGATCTGGATCTCAATTAACCGTAAAAATATTTTAACATTTCTGTACGAAATTCAATTTCCTTAAGATTATAATTTTTCTCTGATTAACTAATTACTAGAATCGGTAAATGAAGAATTCACAAGACTCATACTTCAACTTCATTTTCTACTAATATTTAATACACAGTGTTGTCTGCTTTTTTTTTTTTCTATGACAATAAACTTTTCTTGGTTATTATATTGTTTGTTTGTTAATGTATTTTTATTATTATTATTACTTATATTAATTTATTTCTTTTTTAAATTATAACGAAATAATAAATATACTTTGCTCTCAGCAAGTGCACAGCTTATACACGTCTGCGCACACTGCACTATATGGGGCGTTGGACGTCATTTATTAAGATGCTTTTTTGAATGGTGTTTATTGTTTCTGTAACACTAACAATAAGATAACATATAAAACAAACAAATAGCTAGAAACTCAACCACGTTTTGCCACCATTTTCTTGAAACGGTTATTACTATTATTTAATCTTGCCTTCAATTTGAAACTAAAGGTTGTGGAGTGTAGTCTCACGCTCCTTTACAGGCTACGGGACCAGCAGACAGTAAAACTATTTATTTGTTTATTAGAAGAAAAATAGAAAAAGTCGTATAGAATATCCGTGTTAACGTACCTTCCTTTTCTTAAGTAGCTTCGAGTACTGGGCAACTTCGGTCACTGGATTATTGACTATTATCAACTATTTGTTGGTTCAAATAACTTAATATTTTTCTTGTGTTGGTTTTATATTAATGTATCTTGCACAACTTGTACAAAAAAAAAGAAAAAAAAAAAAAAAGAAAGAACATCAACTCACTCTTTAGCAAGTTACTTTAAAATTAGTATTTACCTTCTGCACTCGATGAGCAACAGCGGGCTACTAACTAGAACGCCGAGCGAAGATATACACCTTGCGCGAAGCTTTAGTCAAAACTTCCTTGTCTTACATGCTGTAAAGTCGGTACTTAGCGGCTCGCTTCAGTTATCACTTGACACTTTTGAGAGCCACAAAGTGAAGAGTCAGCTTTGTTAGGTGACGACTTTCGTTAAGAATGACTCGTTTAAGAGTCTTAAAGTTTAATGATCGAAAAAGAGAAAAATGTGCTATGAAATAGAATAATATAATATAAAATAATAAATCTATTCATTTATGCAAGTCGTTACTCAGAAATTTCTTTGAAAAAATGATACATAGGTAATATGCAATGTTGTTCACCTGATGCACCACGAATAAAAATCTAAAATACAGTACAGCTCAGAAAATAAAACAATTTGCTAACGACACACACAAAGGTCAGAATGAAGTACGATTAATAAATTTATCTATCTCTCTTTGCAGACTATATAGAGTAGAAATTATTTCTAGTCGTTTTGGACTACAGTCGTGGTCTATAAACTTTACACCCTAATTAAGTTTGACAATAAGAAAAAAAAGTACTTCCCATGTAAACAGTTGGTGACATATGATTCTAAGAATACAATATTACATACCACTCTTCTGTTTCATAGCAATATTTTTTAAAAGCCTTCTTTATAGTAGTATACCCACAAGTTACTGATATAAAAACATTGTAGAATCTATGTACAAGTTCTTCATCAATTCCAAATAAAAAATCGTTTAAGGCAAGCTTTTTAAAACAGTGTTACTAAGTAAGAAAAAACTCACATATTTTCACCACTTATCTCTGCAGATTATCAATAATTTTCAAAAAATCCGTAGTATTTCAGTATTTCCGATATTTAAATTGTTAAACCCTTATTTTGGAAAGTCAACCTGTAATAATAACTCATATAAGAATCGATTTTGATTCTTTTTTTTTGTGAATTTCAATTATATTTTTATATCCATTTTTTATTGTTGCCTAAAAGTATTTATGTAAAATTATATTAGTGCTTATAGTGCTTTCTATTGAAAATCTTTTAAGTATTAATCTTTGGATGAATAAATTGTTAACAAACCTTCCATTATGTAAAATCTGAGCGGTAAGATATATACAACTAGCAATCCTATAGATAAAGCTATGAATGTAATATGGGTAATCTGTACGACGACAGTAGACTGTTTTCTTCCTTATTTCGATTCTACTCAAATTTATCGTTTATGAAATCGTTGAGTAGCAAATAGAGTAGGCCGTACTTGAAGTTTCAGTTAACTCATTCATCACCTTAAATGGTAAATTTCAACTGTATAAATATTTATTACTTTCTAATTACTAAAATTGACTAATTCAGAAAAAATGTTATTTCTGTACTGTATAATAACTGTTTAAAAAACGTGGTTTTAGTTAAAACCCATGTACCTTCTTTTCAGCTATAGTCAAGTGAAGAGAAAAAAGTATTTTGACGTTCCTTTCACAAAATGGTTGTAGCCAAAAAATTTCATCTTTCAAACGCACATTTTCTTCATTAATTGTTTGATCGCATATTGCCACTGCAAACGAACAGGCCTATAAAATCTAGTAGAACATAACTTTGGGTAATCCCATTTTACTTTAATAGCATTAATATTTTTGAATTGTAATGAAACTACTGATGTAAGAAATAAGCTCTTCTCACTCGCGGCAAATCCGTGCCAAGATTAATTATACTGTGAATCCAGAACTCTCATCAAACCCATATTTTAATGTAAGTAAGTGATTATTTTCATTATCAGAATGAGGAATTTGGAAATTTTGAAGTATTCTGCTACAGGTACAAGTCAATAATGACTGCAATAAAATTTCACAAGTTTTTTCTGTGACTAGTATGTTAGCTGCACAAACAGCATTTTTATCTTTCAAGATGTTTTTGTACGTAGGATAATCATCACATTTTTTTGAACTGTATTCTAATGTATGGCTTGATACTGCCTTTACTCGAAGAGACTTTGTTTTTCGTCTTTTACTCTGATTATAAATGTATATTTGCACACTATTTTAAGACTAAATAAAATTTAGTTTCATGGACTGCATGCACTCGAATATGAAGTATATTTCTGTGTTCAACTACTCTTGTTCTTTATTAAAAAATCAATCATTTTTACATTTGAAAGCATTCTTTTTCTACTGCACAGATTATAAAATCTTGATTCTAGCACGTCATGAAGAGTTTTTTTAAAAAGAATCATCTAAGAATTCAAATGTTTCTATTAAATACTTCGTGACTTTGATTTTTTTTTTTCGTTACTCAAAATTTAAGTGGTATTCAAGAAACCATTATGAATTTTCAAGCGTTTGATTATATTTATCGATGAACTTTATGTACGCACTCGAAAATGATATACTACTATTAAGTAACTTCTAATAAAAATAGTATCCTTAGTTATTTGTATAAACTTATGCCTTTGCACTCTGCACGTAAACAAATCTTTATAACTTTGCAAAGTCTCACCTTACCCTATATCACAAAATTTTACGTTTCATGATTTTACCTATCAGCATGGTGTCAGTTAAGGTATATGGTCAGTTATTAGCGCGTTGTCAGTCTAGGTACATGGTCAGTAAGAAATGTATATTTTTCATTTTTTATTTTAATTAACAAGATAGCGTGTAATATATCACATTTTTGTCCAAAAAATACATAGATTTTGTTAGAAAAAATTCATTAGTTAGGGTATTAGAAAATCCTGAATATTTTAATTAGCTGTATGAGACGCATAAATTAATGTGGCTTACGCCTAATATATATGGTGGTAGTGGCAAAGGTGATACTACACAAATTGAAATATTTTGAGTTATAAAAACAAGTTGTTTTTTTTAATCTTGCATAATACAATAGCAGCTGATTAATACGTCACATAGCATTGTATGTTTCTGAACCGTTTCACAATCATTTTACGGAAAAATTACCTCAATGTAATACAGATTTTAGTAGAAAAAAGTATTTTATTAATACGTCAATTTAAAAAAAAATAGCTACGATAACAATTAAATAACAAAAAAGTTTTTTTAAACTGCTGGACCCTAAGCGCGATTTGACAATCTCAGTTGACACCCTGGGCTCAGCCATTTTTTTTCTTCTGTTTTAAATATATCTACTATTATAATTTTTTTAACAAATTTATGTGTTAATAAAATAATTAAAATAAATTATTTTAGTCAAAATTTGCACTAACTTTAAGCTCGTTTTAGAAAAATTCCTGAAACGTTTAAGAGATGTTTCGTATAAGCTGAAGAGCGGATATTTCAAGATTCCTGAATCATTACAAAAAAGTTTCAGAGATTTTATTTGAAACGTTTATAAGTTTTACACGAAACGTGTGTCAAGCGATTTAGAAACGTACTATGCTATGTAGGACTTACGTGATTAAATATTGTTAAATTTATTTTTTCCAAATTTAGAAAATTATTTTTTAAGAATCCAAAGAAGTAGCATAAATTATATAACCTGAAAAAGTTTTAAAAGTTTTCTTGAGCCCAAAAGAAATTTTTTTTTAATAAAATTATTATTAACAATACGTTAAGAAGCAATGTTAAGTGTCACCACAAATTGGTGATAAGCACGCTCCAGCAGAATCTAACTGATTGTGAATCAATTTCTGTAATTTTCTTATTTTACAAATAATTATTGCTCTTATTCGAACAAGGGTAAATATGGGTAAGATTTTTTAATGGATTTTTCTTATAGCTACATTTAGGTATGGGAAATCGCTGAAAAGCTTATAAACACTAGTCAATAACTTTTTTATTTTTCTACTTTTTGTTTGAATTCCTGCTTAAGTATACCTTGTTTTCAAAACAATATCGAAAATATAAAATTTAATGAAATTCACTACGTCAATATAGGAATACTGTAAAACTCTATACCCTTTTTAGCAGGAAAAAAAAATCATTAGTGATTAAATCGAACCCTAAAATTATACATTCGATTTAAAAAACAAAAATCATTAAAAAAATTTTAAAAATTAAAAAGTAAAATTCAGTTATTTGGAAGCTGCGTACGCTATGGAAAGATTTTTTTTAAGCAAGGATACGTATTCGTTTATTTGCTTCACTGTGTTAAGAATACATTACCAGAATCAAAAATTTTCAATTCGAAACCTAAAAAAAAAATTTTGGCCAGTTTCTTGGCAATTATAATCTCTGAGCGGCGGCGGTGGCAACCTGACATCATCTATAACAAATTTAATCACATCAACGATCATAAGCTGTTTGCATACCTCATTATGGACACTTCAGCTTAGGTTGTAGGTACTGTGGAGCCTGGAAGAAGAGTCGCGTACTACCTTAGTTCACCTTTTTAGTGCGATTTATTTGGCTTGTGTTTCGATTGACTTAGGTGTTGCATATTGAAGTGTTGGTAATTATTTTAAGACGTATTATAGACGACTATTAAATTGTTCACATCGTATATACATTGAAGGCTTGTTAAAAGAGTCAACTCAGATTCGGATAAAAGAAACAGTCAACTCGAAAAGTTATTTTTCACAAACTTTTTATAACGCAGACTGTTAACATTTAGAGACATCATGGAAAGGGCTCCAGCTGTGCATACTGGCCAACGTGTGCTACTTACATCACTTTTTATGGAAAAAACTGTTTTTTAAGTACTTAATTTTAAATTAGACGCTACTGCCACAGACACAGAAACGATATGTGGCTATAAAGAAAAACGGTCTGTCTCTTCGTCTTTTACGTTTTGTGTATCAGGGCTACTTATAGTGTTTTTTACGATAAAAACTATTTTGCAGGATAGATGATACTGTCTTGAGCCACGATGGCTTAATAGTAAGCATGATAGCATTGTAGCTTGACAGCCAAAATAAGTTCAATTCTTGACAAAAACTTTTCGGTGATATTACTGACGCAGATTTTTTCTGTGGGAAGAGTACCCACGACAACAGACTCCCCATCTTTTTTTTTTTTTTTTTTTATTTACCTTATAAAGGTAAGGACTTCGTAAGCCTCGGTCAGTACAGGTTCACATTAATAGCATTAAAATTAAATTCACTGTTCCTACAGGGTAGGCAGCAGCTCGCACTCTTAGCCAAGTGTGACATGGGGGAAATTCTCTTTCGAGAGGCTAATGCTGAACGTAATTGGAGAGATTCAGGATGAATCTTTTTTGCATATGAGTCTGACACCTGACTGGGATATACTTCACTATCTCTTTCGCTCCAGACCGAAACTATAAGAATACCTAAATAAAATTATAGAGCTTTGCCCCATGTAGCGTATTTATTTCTGCTTTCATATAGTTGTAAACGAGTCAGATACCGTTTTTCCGTAATTTTTAAGAGTTTCTCTTGTTTCTTGAAAACTTTGACTTGTGGAGGCGTACGGACTAACTTCTACCGTGATTTGCTGACCGCCCGATAAGTATCCAGCTCTCTATTCTTAACTAATACGTAACTACCAAAATACTCTCGTACGTTATGAAAATTTTTTTTATTTTAGTTTGGGTACAAGGTCAGAGTTGACTTTTTCTTCACAGCAACATTGATGTGATTCTTCTTTATCAAGCAATCAATGCAATTGCTTTCGATGAGTTACAATCGTATGGAATTTTTTAAAGTATCTTGCGTTGAAATGTAAATTCATCATCTGATCATAAGTTCAATGCTGATTGTCGCATAACAAAAGTACCTGCAACGTCGCATGCAAGAATGTAACCTGAAACATCTACAGATTTTTCAAACCGAATGCGCTTGACTGATGGGAAGTATACAAGATTATTAATTTAAAGAATAAAATCCAATTTGCTTCTTTTGAAGCAAAATATTATTTCATAAGTTATTGAGACTATATACCAATATACAATTACTTACCCGTAAATAAGAAAACGACAATTAAGGCTTATCCTTTATTATATTCTTTATTTGCACTACGTAACATTTTTATCTTTTTTATTTGTGAATCTTACTTCAGTTTTAATAAACTCATTTGTTCTCTTACGTAATCTCTATCTTCTTCGTCGTCCATACATTTTCCTAAATTACGTTTTTTATTCTCTTCAATAAGTTCTTCCGATATGTCACTAAATTGCCACGAAATTCAAACTTAGAAAATACTTATTCTTTACAAGTATATAAAAATGGTTATATTGCATTAGAACATTGAGTTGAGATTTTAAAGTAAAATAATTTTACATTTTTTTATAAGTGACCAATATAAAATATTAAATAGCAACATTCAATAAGTCATTTTAATATTAAAAGAACAGCTAGTTATCAGGAATAGGCTAAGAACGATTTGTTAAGCAGCGGTCCTCATCATATATATAATAAATGCACTACAGGTATTTATAATCTTCTTTGCTTGTTTTCCTATTTTTCATAAGCTTCACAACTACAACTCACAACACCAATGCCAAATGTTAATAAGATATAATCTTCTTAAGTACAACGTATTAATTAAATTTAAAAAACTCTCAAATGTGTTAACATTTTTTTTAATAAGCAAAAGAAAACTATGACTTACCAGACAAACCAAGTAGTTGTAACATGTGCTGAGACAGTAAAAAATATAATAACAAAACAATTAGTCACCAAAAACGCACATACAAGTATACACCTTGGTTTATGACAAATTGATAATATTTTTCTACCTCGGACGCTTTTGCAACCTGGGTATTCCCTCGACAGGAAAAATACAATTCACTAATGTACATCCGATCAAGGGTGGTATTCTGTAAATATCTTATAGTACACCAACCTATGCTATAACATAGGCACACTGGGCGAAGAAAAGCTCCAAATATCACCCCAGGGCGCTTGTGAATGTAGACTAACAAGACATCAATAACAATAGTTAACTTTTGTACGCATGACTATACTTCAAAAAATCGTAGAGATTTCTTGCTATTTTTTTTTTAATAAGATGCTTTAAAAATCAGAAATCATGTGAATGAACTTTAAGGGACAAACTACTCAAGCCACCGGAAAAATGAGTACAGGCATATATATATATATACATATATATTAGCTAGTCAGTTTAATTTTGATATACTTTCATAAGCCAAAAAAATATCAATGGGCCTATTCCAAAAAGAGTATGATATTCACATTAAGAATAAAAATCATGTTTGTCTTTTGATGAATGAGAATACGGAGACTTACAAAAATAATCCTTTAACATGTGTAGCCTCAATTGACCTACAAAAAGTACTTAGTGTTTCTCATTCAAAAATATCTGTCATGTTTTATTCTAGAAATGTATTAATATTGAATTTAACAGTATTTGGCATGGTAAACAATCAGAAATTTTGCAATGTGTAGAATGAAATGGATGTTCAACGAAGTGCAAATAAAGTGAGCAGTATTATATGGAGATTTAAATAAAAATAAAGTCTGGGATACGAAAGTTTTACTTCTACTCAGGTTAGAATCAAGATAATATCTTAGTCACCATGTACTCAAGAGTAGCCATAACCTTTTAAGTGGAGATTGTACGTCTGTAAGATTTCTTCAATAATTATAAATAAAAATCAATGCAAACAAATTAGCACACAGTGTTCTCTAACTTTAAATTGCTGCTTTTAAATGTTTACAAAATGTTTTAGTAAATGCTAAAAAAATTGTTCATATTGATACTGTTCTTAGTCACCATGTACTCAAGAGTGGCCATAACCTTTTAAGTGGAGATTGTACGTCTGTTGGTTTATTTCAATAATTATAAATAAAAATCAATGCAAACAAATTAGCACACAGTGTTCTCTAACTTTAAATTGCTGCTTTTAAATGTTTACAAAATGTTTTAGTAAATGCTAAAAAAATTGTTCATATTGATACTGTTCATAAATTAACAATTAAAAAATAAAATTTTTTGTTACTCCGATGTAATATAATATGTAACATGAAATTTCAAGTATTCTTCTGATCAAACCATTTATTGCTTTACTTTTGTCTGTTAATCTAATGTTCCTGATTTTAGTTTATAATTGAAAAATAATTCTTCTCATGTTACAACAGTAAGAGATTTATAATTGAACCTTAAGGCCATTAACTTAAGGTTAAGTCCATTAATTATTTCTTCTAATTTTCTTAAAAATTATCTTCAACACGAAAGAAGAAGTAATGTGATTAACAAATTATTAATAAAATGGGAAATGAAAAAGAAATCAAGTTGTTGTAGTGAATCAATACATTATTTTCATGTAGATCTTATCAAGATAAAACACAAAAAATTAAGAACTTTTTCTCTGTAGACCAAACTTAGAGGCATAATTATTAAGCATAAGAAACTGTTAAAAAATAGGTATTTTTGCATCTACGAAGCAAAGTGCACTTTTTCTCACCAATTATTATTATTTTTTTTAATAAGAGATAACAAGTAATCAAAGAAAGAAAAGTGCACAGAGAGAATAAAATGCACGCTCCCGTGATACGAATACTTTTTTTCACTTGAAGGGAGCACAGTTAGTCAATTAAAACGGAAAAAATTCTAATCAAATTTTTCATGTAAATATATTTTTTTATTTCTATTACATTAAAAATTTACAGTTTGATAATATACCAAAATACGAATTACAATGATTTCTTATATTCATACATGCGTCGTTATTTAATAACAATTATTAAATAGAGGAAAAAAAGATATGATAAATAAATTAAAAATAATAACTATCTGTAGAAACGTATTTGTTGATGTGATGCTTGTGATAATGAAATACTTAATGTGATCAATAAAAATAACTATATTAAACGTTGTGTAAGGTCTAGGGGGCGAAGCGCCGAGGTAAGCCAATCACTGTGTACTAAGATCGCTAACAATAAATATAATACAAAAAAAAACTTTGAAAAACAGTAATCTTTTTGTAACGGGTGAAAGGCGCTAGCGTATATGTATTTGCGATTTCATTTATGTAACTTCGTTTATTTTCATTACTTGTACACGATGCAGTTACTAATGAAACAATGTATTTCTCTATTTGTAAAGCCACGCGAGACTGATCAGTCACTTAGTTAGCAAGGTAATGGTTGTAAATGGTGTGAAAGGCGATCGAGAACAGCAATGTGTAAAGTCGAGTTAGAAAATCTGCGAGACGATGAATACAAATCAAGGCGTTTTTAACGGCGCGAGATTCATGGCCATCAAGCCTATCTTTGTAATTATGAACCTTGAGGAACGAAATGTTCTGGTTGATACGAAGGTCAACTAGCATGCACAGGTGAGAGCTTAGGGCCGTTTAGACTATAAATCACCTTGACGCAGAAAAGAAACTCGTATGATATGAAAACAACATAACGAGATTAATGTTCTGGTCGCTGATCCACCATCGGTAGTGTAGAACTCTCCACGGGCATGCAGCTTGCACTGTGGGAGAGTCTGATTAGTACGCTTTGAACCACCGAGAGCAGAGTGCGTATCACGCCTTAAATACGCATTCTATGTGCGAATTTTTTCTATTTTCATTACATAACTGTGACTAATTATATCCAATAATTTGCGTTCTTTTCTTTCCTTTGTGCTTTTTGAATTGATTTATCCTGTCAACTATACTATTACTATCACGTGTGTTAATATTTAGTAAATTAACTTCCAGAATAAAAAAAAGGTTAATTGGCTTTGTATGAAGAAAACTACTAATTTTTTCCTCTTAAATTACTTTTCTCCCACCAATGACTTTTCTTCCAAGGAACATGTATAAAAAGTGCTAATTGTTATTCTACAAGGATAAAAACTTATACTTTTTTAGATTATAAAATCTTGATTCTAGCACGTCATGAAGAGTTTTTTTAAAAAGAATCATCTAAGAATTCAAATGTTTCTATTAAATACTTCGTGACTTTGATTTTTTTTTTTCGTTACTCAAAATTTAAGTGGTATTCAAGAAACCATTATGAATTTTCAAGCGTTTGATTATATTTATCGATGAACTTTATGTACGCACTCGAAAATGATATACTACTATTAAGTAACTTCTAATAAAAATAGTATCCTTAGTTATTTGTATAAACTTATGCCTTTGCACTCTGCACGTAAACAAATCTTTATAACTTTGCAAAGTCTCACCTTACCCTATATCACAAAATTTTACGTTTCATGATTTTACCTATCAGCATGGTGTCAGTTAAGGTATATGGTCAGTTATTAGCGCGTTGTCAGTCTAGGTACATGGTCAGTAAGAAATGTATATTTTTCATTTTTTATTTTAATTAACAAGATAGCGTGTAATATATCACATTTTTGTCCAAAAAATACATAGATTTTGTTAGAAAAAATTCATTAGTTAGGGTATTAGAAAATCCTGAATATTTTAATTAGCTGTATGAGACGCATAAATTAATGTGGCTTACGCCTAATATATATGGTGGTAGTGGCAAAGGTGATACTACACAAATTGAAATATTTTGAGTTATAAAAACAAGTTGTTTTTTTTAATCTTGCATAATACAATAGCAGCTGATTAATACGTCACATAGCATTGTATGTTTCTGAACCGTTTCACAATCATTTTACGGAAAAATTACCTCAATGTAATACAGATTTTAGTAGAAAAAAGTATTTTATTAATACGTCAATTTAAAAAAAAATAGCTACGATAACAATTAAATAACAAAAAAGTTTTTTTAAACTGCTGGACCCTAAGCGCGATTTGACAATCTCAGTTGACACCCTGGGCTCAGCCATTTTTTTTCTTCTGTTTTAAATATATCTACTATTATAATTTTTTTAACAAATTTATGTGTTAATAAAATAATTAAAATAAATTATTTTAGTCAAAATTTGCACTAACTTTAAGCTCGTTTTAGAAAAATTCCTGAAACGTTTAAGAGATGTTTCGTATAAGCTGAAGAG
>NW_019379617.1:323761-373732 GCF_000648655.2 Copidosoma floridanum | reverse complement strand
TCAAGAAAAAAATTACAGTACCTAAATAACGAAAAACAGAAACAAAAACTAAAGTAGCATTTACTCCAAAAGCAGAGGTTTATCTCAATGTCACGACCAAAAATTAGCTATAAATAATTAAAAAAAAAGATCTTTAAGATCTTGTGAAGATAAGGTTGTTCTGAAATAATATACAAGTGTCTTAATGATAATATATCAAGTACTAAGTAATGCATTAGACTGATTATTTTTTTTTTCTTAGGTGCAAGCACTGTTGAGCATATTTAAGTGAATAAGGTATTGCATGTTATGAAGATGATTCATTTTATGTTTTAATGAACAAAACTATGTTTATTTTGTTCAAATAATAAGTAAGGTATGCTTTTAAGAATATATAGTTACTGTAATTTAGACTTATTTTAATCTTAAGTTTACAATTGTTTTTGTTCAAAATTGTAGTGCTAAGGTATTTTGTGTATATTATTTGAATACTATGTTCTTGAAATCGTAAGGGCAAATAATTATCTATACACGGGGAGAATTTTCTCAACTGTCCCAGCGCTACCACAGAAAGGCCGCGGGAGCGCAAAAGACGACTTTTTCATCTCGTCATTTGGGCCTAAGAAAAAAGTTTTAAAAGTCACAAAAGCATCAATCCCCATGCACTTTTTTCTCAGCTTTCTGATAGTGCTATCAGTTTTCACAAAGTTTCACTCTATAACCTATAAAAATGCAAATGATGGTAAAAATCCGTTAAATCTCATGATGTAAGATTTTTAGAATTTTTTTGACTATCTAGATCGAAAGATGAGACAATTTAATCTAAGTATGAACAATAAAAAAAAACGTTTTGTGATATTTTTATGTATTCGACCGATGAATGTATAGGTGTGAGTCACCGAACGGCACAGGCGGCTGCTATGCGCCCGTCGCCGCTCCTAACCCTGCCACACAACACAAGATACTTTTATTTATTTTTTTTTAGATGATATAAATAACAATTAAAAATTGTAGATAAAAATTTAGTTATCTGTAGACATGTTAGTAACAACATAATATTTTTTTTAACAATCAAGGAATAATGATAGACTAAAAATGGAGATCCATTGTGATTTGTTAACATTATTAAAAATAAAATTTAACTATTTTTTCTGTACTCTTCAGCATATTTACTTTATTCTTCTTTTCTTTTTTGCAAAAATTTCACGAAATTTTTGTTAACGTAATGATTTTTTTTATTCAAGGGACTACAGCAGACAACCATTTTAAATACTGTTTGTAAAAAATGAAATACAACAATCAAATAGCTGGCATTCAAGGATGCGTTACCATAGCTCTGTTTCAGCTCACTATAATAATAATACGTATCATAGGCAAATCACGTTCTAAATAGAAGGAATTTAAAAAAAATGCAACTTACGGCAGAAAATAAGAATATCCTGATAATTTATAGTCAAAGAGTATCAAAACAATACATACAAAAAACTTTTCTTACACAGTATTTAGGTTAGGCGTACTTGTTTACACTCGGAACAAATAAAAATAATGCCTCGTAGTGTGTGGTGGCGTTAGGAGCGGCGGCGGGCGTGCAGCAGCCACCCATGCCATGCGGTGACTCGCATCTGTATATTCATCGGTCCAATACAGAAAAATATAAAAAAACCTTTTTTTTTTTATTGACTATACTCAAGTAAAATTGTCTTATCTTTCTTTTGCCATTGCGTCAGAAAAGACTCTTTGTTGTGCTAACCCGTACATGTGTGAACACAAGTTTTGTTACTTTGATCTGGATTATTTTTTCCAGTTAGATTAATTTAAGAATTTCGAAGAAGCCTGTACTGATTTTTTTTTTTTTTTTGTGAAAGATCAATCAGGAAATGATAAACTTTTGTTTGATACACAATCGCCGATACCGTGCTTTTGTTGTAAAATTTAACGACAATGGTATTGCTTTCAAAAGCAAAACTTAGAAATAAGTATTAGAATTATTGCTATAAAACCACGAAGGATAGTACATTGAATTACAATACAATGCAGACTAAGATGGGTTGTGTATGTTTTCATTCTAAAAATAAATTGTTCTCTGCAATTTTACTAATAACTGATTAAACTTTAAGAAATAAGATTCGAAATCTTATTAAATATAAAACGGACTTATTTGAGGAGATACTTGAACTAGGGGTCCACGTAAAAGACTTGCATACTTGAAGAAAGGTAGGAATAAAAAAAATAGGACACATAAAGTAATATGAATATAGTCTTTTTATTATTTGTAACGTACTTCTATCGATTTAATTTTCATAGTGAAAGATCATACCTTTAGTGACACGAAATGAAAAATATAACTTTCAATAAGTAGTTAAGATGGAAAAGTTATAATGAACTACATTATTTTATTCGAAAACGTGTATATATAATCACTGTTTTGGTCAGCTTAACCAAGTCACGATTTTATACATAGGACACCTACTTGCTTACAGCATAAGGCATAAACTTATTCTTATCGTTTATTAATAAATTTATTTTTGATTAAACAAGAGTATAAAAATAAATTGTCAAGTGAAATTTTGAAAACTATCCTCTTAACTTTTTATTAAGAACTATAAGTTATCTATTATATTGATTACACTATTTTTTAGATACTTGCTTAAAGGTCACACTCGATCTATGGGTGACTATGCACTCTGCAATATAAATCACGATTCAAGAAAAATCTATTTTTACGCAAGATCAGTGGTGTCGATAAATGCTTGAAGCTAAACGTCAAAATCCAAAGTATGATGTACATCAATTGCAATGAAGTACAATTTCAATTTTAAAAAGCTGTCAAACAACTATTTTTGGAAAAAAATTAGAATTTTTAAACTTAGTAGGATTTAGTTGTATTCAAGAAAAAAATTACAGTACCTAAATAACGAAAAACAGAAACAAAAACTAAAGTAGCATTTACTCCAAAAGCAGAGGTTTATCTCAATGTCACGACCAAAAATTAGCTATAAATAATTAAAAAAAAAGATCTTTAAGATCTTGTGAAGATAAGGTTGTTCTGAAATAATATACAAGTGTCTTAATGATAATATATCAAGTACTAAGTAATGCATTAGACTGATTATTTTTTTTTTCTTAGGTGCAAGCACTGTTGAGCATATTTAAGTGAATAAGGTATTGCATGTTATGAAGATGATTCATTTTATGTTTTAATGAACAAAACTATGTTTATTTTGTTCAAATAATAAGTAAGGTATGCTTTTAAGAATATATAGTTACTGTAATTTAGACTTATTTTAATCTTAAGTTTACAATTGTTTTTGTTCAAAATTGTAGTGCTAAGGTATTTTGTGTATATTATTTGAATACTATGTTCTTGAAATCGTAAGGGCAAATAATTATCTATACACGGGGAGAATTTTCTCAACTGTCCCAGCGCTACCACAGAAAGGCCGCGGGAGCGCAAAAGACGACTTTTTCATCTCGTCATTTGGGCCTAAGAAAAAAGTTTTAAAAGTCACAAAAGCATCAATCCCCATGCACTTTTTTCTCAGCTTTCTGATAGTGCTATCAGTTTTCACAAAGTTTCACTCTATAACCTATAAAAATGCAAATGATGGTAAAAATCCGTTAAATCTCATGATGTAAGATTTTTAGAATTTTTTTGACTATCTAGATCGAAAGATGAGACAATTTAATCTAAGTATGAACAATAAAAAAAAACGTTTTGTGATATTTTTATGTATTCGACCGATGAATGTATAGGTGTGAGTCACCGAACGGCACAGGCGGCTGCTATGCGCCCGTCGCCGCTCCTAACTATTTATTTTTTTTTAGATGATATAAATAACAATTAAAAATTGTAGATAAAAATTTAGTTATCTGTAGACATGTTAGTAACAACATAATATTTTTTTTAACAATCAAGGAATAATGATAGACTAAAAATGGAGATCCATTGTGATTTGTTAACATTATTAAAAATAAAATTTAACTATTTTTTCTGTACTCTTCAGCATATTTACTTTATTCTTCTTTTCTTTTTTGCAAAAATTTCACGAAATTTTTGTTAACGTAATGATTTTTTTTATTCAAGGGACTACAGCAGACAACCATTTTAAATACTGTTTGTAAAAAATGAAATACAACAATCAAATAGCTGGCATTCAAGGATGCGTTACCATAGCTCTGTTTCAGCTCACTATAATAATAATACGTATCATAGGCAAATCACGTTCTAAATAGAAGGAATTTAAAAAAAATGCAACTTACGGCAGAAAATAAGAATATCCTGATAATTTATAGTCAAAGAGTATCAAAACAATACATACAAAAAACTTTTCTTACACAGTATTTAGGTTAGGCGTACTTGTTTACACTCGGAACAAATAAAAATAATGCCTCGTAGTGTGTGGTGGCGTTAGGAGCGGCGGCGGGCGTGCAGCAGCCACCCATGCCATGCGGTGACTCGCATCTGTATATTCATCGGTCCAATACAGAAAAATATAAAAAAACCTTTTTTTTTTTATTGACTATACTCAAGTAAAATTGTCTTATCTTTCTTTTGCCATTGCGTCAGAAAAGACTCTTTGTTGTGCTAACCCGTACATGTGTGAACACAAGTTTTGTTACTTTGATCTGGATTATTTTTTCCAGTTAGATTAATTTAAGAATTTCGAAGAAGCCTGTACTGATTTTTTTTTTTTTTTTGTGAAAGATCAATCAGGAAATGATAAACTTTTGTTTGATACACAATCGCCGATACCGTGCTTTTGTTGTAAAATTTAACGACAATGGTATTGCTTTCAAAAGCAAAACTTAGAAATAAGTATTAGAATTATTGCTATAAAACCACGAAGGATAGTACATTGAATTACAATACAATGCAGACTAAGATGGGTTGTGTATGTTTTCATTCTAAAAATAAATTGTTCTCTGCAATTTTACTAATAACTGATTAAACTTTAAGAAATAAGATTCGAAATCTTATTAAATATAAAACGGACTTATTTGAGGAGATACTTGAACTAGGGGTCCACGTAAAAGACTTGCATACTTGAAGAAAGGTAGGAATAAAAAAAATAGGACACAAAAAAATTTAGGTAAGTATGTACATAATATTTAATACCAATGCACTTAATGGTGAACCAAGCTATTTTATAACTAAGCAGAGCATTATAAAATTGTGTGTAAGCTAATTTTGATTTAGTAAGTTCAAAGTGTATTGAGATTACTTTCTCATTAACAGCATTATTATGGAAGTATCGTAAAAAATTATTTGTTGCTAGACACAAATTATAAAGGTTTACATTACTTCATCATGAAAATTGTTCTAAGCGGCAAAGGAATACTCACATTGTAAGCAACTCTTGAACTGATCTTCATTTGAAACACAATTTTTTGGAACAAGAGATAATGAAGTCGGTTGAACAGTAACTTTTTGTAAAATGTTTAACGAAGAAGTTGTTGCTTCTGTCGGTGATATTAAAATTTTATTGCTCTGCAAACTTTCCAATTTTGACTCATGTTCCTGAAAAAAGGAAAATGGTAAGTATTTTACAGTGTATAATAAAATTTTTGAGTCTATAACGAATCAAATTGTGTTCTAAAGGAACTTATTAGACAATATTAATATGTTAAACGTTTGATCTAAGTTTATCACTGGTATGACTCGTAATATTTGATACGGAAGAATTATCATACAAATAGGCCTTTGTAGATGTATGTACTGTTTGAAGCACTTTCAGCTCATCTGTCTCCTTTTTTAATAACAAATAATTTTTTAATTGAATGAAAAAATCATTAAGTTTACGTTCAAAGAAATTTCTTACTGTTTGCAAGAAATAAGAAAAAACTTCTCCAAGTGTGCATCGAACGCACAAACTCCTGTTCCCTAGACAGATGCTCTACCGTTAAATATATCCAGGGATATGCATTTGCACGCATCGTAGGTTCATGTGAATTTTATTTTAAGTTGACCTATTGTAGGTCTATACCTTCAATTTTACATGTAAGGTTTGTATTTTATGAGTAAGGTATTTTTCAAACGTAAAGTTCTTGATTTCTTGTAATTAAATACTGAAAAAAGTTTTTTTTTTAAAAAAGGACATTGACAGGCCAAGAGTACATTGAATAGTACTTTCATTGAGATGGACTTTATGATACAATGACACATATGGTTAAAAAATTGATCAGTATAACAGTAATTAATTCAGACCAAACTTCTAGTACCTCAGTTATTGACAAACAGGAGATCATTTTTCTATCATACCTCAGATAAGTGACATTAATATGTTTTGGTTAAGGATTGTTATACGCTTAGACTTCCAGAAATTTAAGACTCTGCTTGCACATACACATTCATAAAAAAAATATTTGTTCTAAACGCTAACGTCTCTAGCATAATACCAGGCGACGTCTAGCCAGAGCAGATATAGTCACAACATTAAGCCAGAGAAAACAACCCCGAGGAGTTTGGGCAGCTTCATCGGCTGTAAATTTCATCAGCATACTCCTCAGTGGTTCGTTCCAACCTTACACCCACAGAGGAGGTCTTCTTCAGGCCTACTTCTCCAACCAAAGGTGAACGGTTGATTATCTGAGAAACGACTCGAAGACGAGATAATCTTCAGCCAGTAACATACCTCCCTTTAGCACGATTTGCATGCACAGAGATTTCAACGGTAAGAGTCAGGCTACCGGTAGCCAGCTCTCTACCCCTGAGAATAATAATAAGGAATTACTGAAATTATCACCTCTGGCCTTTTTCAGGGCTGTCATAAGTCTTTACGCTCATCAAATCACTATCTATTTCATTAATTTTTTTAGGGCCATCTAACGTTTAACTACCTCACCAACAGATATATTTTCACAACTATTTTTAACAACAATTTGTCAACCAATAGACTACAGGAAGCCGGCCACTATTACCTTGACTGAGTCATTCACTGGCAAACGTAACGAGTGGAGATGTTACTCACGAGGCTGAAAACCCCGGCCACCAACGGCCCTGCATTACCTTCTTAACTCTCAGCTTTTAACCAAGAATAACCAATCCTTTTCAAGGTATGCACTAACTAAGAGTGAAGCCATAAAAGAAAACTTGAGCAAGAAGGCACTAGGCAGATATCGCCGATCTTACCAACAAGGCGTGATCCCTGAAACTCAGGGCTTCTCCGGGGATGCTAACTAGCCTGGATTCAATGCTTTGGCAGTTAGCACCAACTTAACTGGCAAAGAGTGGATGTCTTAGAATACGAAGTATTCCCCAGGGAAAGGCTACACAGTAGCAAGTGGACCCGATGCACCATTGTTTTCGAAAGTGCTAACTAACATGTTTCACCGGAAAAATTACCACTGTGTCCATGTGGTAGTTGGAATATCAATTAAAGGTATGGTTAATGGGTGCGGCCAAACACATAGGTGGTAAGTGGCTCCAATGATTGGGCCAAAAATCTGAGCAACCGGAATAGTCTCCATGAGTTAAGTATTTCCAATCAATATCACCACCATGGATTACCAAAATGACTGAACTCTGCGAAAAAAGAAAGTGCTTTGGACACCAAAGATTCTGGTGTAACATAAAAATACATTGGAAATTATTTTTAAATAGCTTAAACGATTCAGAGTATTGAAGTTTTTCTTCCAATCAGTCTGGTGCTACAACAGCAGGCAAGAGAAGACCATTCTGAAATAAACAAGCGGTCACCACGTGGCCAAACGGGACACCTGCCAAGCAACAAATTCAAACGTTCTAATACTAATAAAATTAAATTCAAGCTCTAAAACCCTTAACCCTTTACCCCAAGTGCCCTATAACCCTGTACTCTAAAGCACTCAAACCAAATGACCTAGAGTGTGGAGTTTAATCAGTCGTTAATTGTATTTGTTTGTCAACAAGAAAATAGCTTCTTAGTTAAAAAATATATATATACACTAGTGGGGCTAACGCCCCTCTGCGCGATCCATGCGCCAACCCCCCACTAACAGATTGAGTAGACAAAATAACAACATTACTCGTGTAATTATCAATACAGGCTAAGAATAAGTTAACAACAGCAGAATACGCGACTCACAAAGGAGTTGATAAAACATATCATAACATAAATATTAATTTTCCAATAGAATTTTTAAATAACATCAGAGAAGGTTTTCCACCACATGAATAAGAATTAAAAATAAATAATATAGCAATGTTAATAAGAACTTTAAGTATATCAGACGGTCTCTGTAGAGGCACAAAATTAAAAATAACAAAATTATTTGAGTATCATATAGAAGCAAAAATAACAACGGGAAAAAAAGCAAAGTTCATATTCCTAGAATAACATTAAATACTGGTACCTCATCATCATTACCTTTTGTCTTATATAGAAAACAGTTTTCCTTTGTATTAGCATTGTCTATGACTATCAACAAATCACAAGGACAGAGTTTTGATTCCTTAGGATTGAATATTAAAAAACCTTCATTCTCTCACGGACAATAATACGTTGCTTTATGAAGATGTAAGAATTCAAAAAGAATTCTTATTTAAATTAAATTCGAGAATAAATCAGAAATTGAAGATATTGTTTGGAAAAAAATTTTTCAGTAATTCAAAAATATGTCACTTCAAAGATCGTTATATTCAAACAGACGTACGTTAATTCATAAAAACCATGAAAAAAAAAATACGTGAAAAATGTGGAAAGGGTTTTAAAAGAACAGATGGGTTAAAACGACAGATGAAATGTCGCAACATTAAATTAACAGAACGAATTATTGTTTCAAAAGCTTAATTGTACTTGTCTATTTAATTATACCTGCTCCTGAATTCTGTCTTTTTGTAAATAAAGTCCTCAGTTAATCAAGAATTTTATATTTGGATAAAGTACACATGGACCAGAAAGAGATTTCAATGTAAAAGTTCAATCAAGTTAAACAAATAATGGTCCTTCAGAGACATATAGTGAGTAAGGGGAAAAGAATAGACAGAGGGGAACCTATGATCAGTGACTTGAAAAATTCTAAAAACGAGGTATGACTTAAGTACCAAATTACATATATTTTTGAACATATGGGATGGTAAAGTTTTCTATAAATAAGTATTTTTTGGGGAGGAGGTAGAGGGGGGGTGAGGGGAGGTGGAGGGGGAGCAAAGAAGAGCTGAGGGGGAGCTGAGAGGGAGCGGGGGAAGCAGGGGAGGAGGTTACTGAAATATTATTTGATCAAAAATGACGTAGAAACAAGCAAATAATTATGTGAATCGAGGGAGAGCGGGGGGGTTGAGACCCACTTTCGTTAATATAACTATATAACGTAGGGAGATATATATATATATACACACATATACATGTAAATTATTTATAAGGTGTAGGTAGGTTTAAAAAAACGAATTAATTATTGAAATCGTTTAGTTAGCTTAAAAATTAAGAGTTATTATTAAATAAACTTTTCCAGTCCCAAGCTTTTGAGCATTTAACTGTCGACCACAAGTTTTTATCCCCATAAATTTGTACTCCAAAACACATAAATTAAGTGAACCTGAATGTTAAGTTGATTGAGTAGTCATTGTATTTTTTAAATAACAATAACAGCTATTTATCGGGAAAAAAAGGAAATAACTTGCTTAATATTTTTATGATATTTGTAGGTTGGAAAAAGTAATTACTAAAATGATTTGGTTAGCTAATAAAGTTATTAATCAATAAGATTCTCTGCTTCCAAGCTCTTGAGCTCCAAACCCCTTACCCAAAGTGCTTTAATAACTGAATGAACTGAGAATTCTGATGTATCTTAAAACACTTAAACAAAATGACCAAGGCCAGGGATAAATAACATATTATATCTATTTTTCAAGAAACAATACATACAAAAAATTTTGGCAAACTAACTTTCATAACTTGCATCTTTTATCACTTTCTAAAAATAATTAATTGAACAAAAAAGTTATTTATCTTTGTATAGTTTAAATTTAGTGGTTATTGAAATTTTAAAGGTATAACATTAAATTATTAGTGTTGTTTGCACAAAAATTGCATTGAGTTTAGTAAAATGATTATAAGTTTACTAAAATCAACCGATGTAACTAAACGCATCAGTTTATTACGTGAGAACTGCATGGAATATGCAGGATTATGGGGTTTAAGGACGTTTATCACTCATAGTTTTTTCTGATAGTTGTTGTCAAAACTTTGCACGTATCTTTATTACTTATACTATAAAAATTTTCCACACAGTATTTTTAATCGTCCTATTATCCGACTTTTTCAATATTTGAATTGAAAAAATTTCAGTTTAACATGAAAATAAATCTGCAAAACTAGCTGCAAGTGTGTTTTGAAAGTCAAGCTCGTTCCGTATTAGTAACTTGATAATGACATAAGACATATTAGGACTTATTTAATCTACTAGTAAGTAATGAGCTTAAATTGAAGAACCCAACCAGTTTCTCCTAGCAACGTAGTGGTCACAGTAACGCACTGAAATAAAAGTGTTATTAGGCGAACTAGTAAACTCCTACACTGTTTTTTCAAAAAAGAGCAATTTTGCAATTAATAAATAGTTGAGTAGCGAAAAGCAAGTATTTCCATTAATTTTTTAAATCATTTACTTTGAAAGGCCCTAAACATATTTAAATAAGAATCAAAGTGTTACTTGAGCCTGATTTGAAACGAACCGTTTCAATGATAATTTATAATTAAACTTCTAAAAGGGTTAACCATTAAAACGATTGACAAGTAATTTACTTATTTTGAGACGATTATTTTCAATGAAAAAATGAAATTAGTAACTAAGTAAACGCTACACTCTAGGTCATTTGGTTTAAGTATCTTAGATTACATGTTTATAACATTTCAACAATGCCTATAGTGGCAAGAGGACAAATTAGACAAAAAGCTCTTTTCATTTTTAATACGTGAGAAAGTGCAATCCAACGACTTTTTAGGGCCAACAACTATTTTGTAGCGTAAGGAACGCACGGTACTTTACAACATAATACTTTTTAAAACTTTTTGACAGCTTATTATTCGACCAAAACTGCATGGATCCCGCACAAGAAATTTTTTAATTAGAATTACGTATTAACACACTAGGAAGCTCCACTCAGTGAATATCGGGAGAAGCCAAATTAAGAAAAATGGCTTTTTCGTACACCAAAATTTACTGCATGTTATGTTGTAGTTCGTAACGTATATTTATTAAATTGGTTTGATTATAAATTGATTTAATAAATAATTTTTTTTTGGAAAACTTGGAAACTAGTATATTTTGGCAGATCAGCTTTCCTGTGTATTAATAAATGTTTATTTACATCTTATAAATTTTTTACTTTTACAACGAATAAATAATTGTTTGTACAGTTTTCTCACACTTTTAATATTTTTTAAGACTTTTAAAAATTAAAAAAAAAAAAATTTTTGTACTGTACAAATACAATATTAATTTTTATTGTGTTTTATTCTTTTACAATTTTTTCATTCCTGATAAGGACGTTCTTAACATAGTTAGCGGAGGAAAAGTTCAGAGAAGTGAGAAAAGTGCAAATATGAGCAGCTAAGCGGGCAGTTGTTTTTTTCATGGGGATTTACTCACATACATGCTCTTAAGCATGCTTGATCCCCTTTTCCTAAACTTAGTCAAAAACCAACTTGTAAATCTATTTAAAAATTATATGGGTTTAACTAAAAGTAATCTTTTATACCAAAAAAATTAGGAGATCTCTACAGATCATATAAATGCAATTTTACGTGATTTTACACGTTAAATAGTAAATTTTTTAAATTAAACACAAAACAAAGGGTGCAGTTACAAGATCAACAATTTTTTTGTGATTTTTATACTTTTTTGAATAAATGTTTGATGTGAATAATACTTGTTTCAAAAAACCTATGCGTGATGAACGCCTAGAAATTCACTGGCATGTACTACTACCACTCTCATGAAGAAAGCGATACTACAGGATGGTTTTTCTTAATTTTTTAGATGTAATTATAATTTGAATATTCAATATGGACTTAAAATAAGTGTGTGAGCGTGATGTTAGAGATATTATTAGCGTAGGCAATAGGAAGTTCTTTTTGAATAATCGAAAGATTCGATGAATGAGCACAGTCCTGTACTGGCAAGCCTACATATTGTTAATATTATGTTGTTAATACTATAATTTTTACAATCGTTAGTTAATTAAATATTTAAATATCAATTGAAACTATACTTAATCAACGTAGGTATCCTTATTTATACAAAAATTGCACCACCTTTGTACATAATATTGTTTAATAGAAGGTATTTTTACATTCGCAATTGTAGTGTATTCCTTATAATTTCATATTCATATGGTACTCCAAAAAACTATATACAAAGAAAACAAGACGTAAACAATGAGTATTACAACAACCCTATAACCTTAAATTCCCGAAGTAAGTATGATTTGAATTTGAAAGATTCAATATTCAGTGTAAGTAGTACTAGCAGCAGTAGTAGTAGAAGTAGTAGACTTTTTTGGCTATAGTAATAGACGACATAAAAAAGGCTGTACTGCACATCATGTTTAAGGTGTAAGTTATTTCTGCAGCTCGTCAGCATAACACATTTTCTGTTTGTACGGCAACAAATACATAAATAGTGCGAGTGCTAGTTATAGTTACAGCAGTTATAGAAACAGCCGTAGTAGAGGTATTTAGTAGCAGTAAAAGTAGTCTGAGACGTATACATTAAATAGAAATAGTGTAAAAAGTAAAAGTCAACAATATGTAAGTAACTGTTCTACTCATTCTGCGGTTATAATGCAAATGTCACTTTCTTTGGTAGCTACCAGTGAAACACGCTTTCTTACCGTACAAAAGCAAATGTAGTTTTCGTACTAGTTGCTTATAAAACCACCTGATCGGAAATGTACTGCACGGCGCGATATCGAGCAATACACGGCGTGGTAAAGTCGGTACACGGGTCTTCTACCAAGCCGTGATGGCACCGTTAACTTGTGTTACCAGGCGTGTGTACGGGCAGTATACCACAGCGGTAAAGTACTACGGCCTGTATATTGCCCATACATGGCCCGTAAAGATGAAAATACACAATCAATAAAGTATTTTTTTTAGTTCTCTTCTAGTATTTTTATGTATTAATATTGAATTGATGTAGCCTCCAGATACGGTACAAGTATCGTGTACTACTTTTTTTTGTTAGTTATATTTGAATAGTATACAAACATAAATAGTTGAGTTAATACTATATATTTCTTAAATGACTTGCTAACAAAATATTATTTCAGAACATGTCATAAAATTAAACTCAATTCACAAAAAAACATAAATCATAATCTTAAGAGTAAGATATAAGAAAGAAACATTGTTTTTAAAAGACTAAAATGTTTATATTTAGTTAGTTAGTTAACGGAAATAAGAATTTTTGATAAAGTTGAAAAGAATAATTTAACATAAACAAAAATAGGTAAGTTATAGTTGGACGTTATATGAATATAAATTGTAAACCAAATGTTTACCCTTCATGGTTACATCGAGAAGATCCTTGGTTTTCGAATACAACAGACCAGGTTCGCGGCAGGATAATGGAAAAATTTTTTTTATTTTATTTTTTTATAAATTAAGGTAGTGACAATGTAAATGAAAACATTTTTTAAAATTCACACTAAATTTTGGCACTTATCAAAAAGTATTCTTATTTGGCTGTTCTTGAATAAATAAAGTAATATTTTTACCGTGAAAATAATAATACTTTAAAATTTCAAACAAAGTGGACGTTCGCGTTTACTTAAAAATTCAAATAATTACTCTTTTTGATTATTTTTTGGAAAGAAAAATTCTTCTAGAATTCTTATTGACTACCATGTAGTAATCTATTTGCGTAAATATTGAGTTTTTTTATTATACACAACCATCTTTTAGTTTTTTCATCCATGATTGTAAAAAATTTTTATTATTTATAATAAAACATACACTTTGCTATTGCAATGGACTTTTCGGAGTTAAAAACTATTAATCATATCAAAATATTTCATGTTTATGGGCACTACAGAGGGATTGTATGGGCAGTGTAAGTAATGACTAATGTACGGCACCTGTATACAGCCCGTACACGCGCCTGGTAACACATTTCATGCGGCCCATGAGGATTTTCTTGTGGTAAAAGTATACAAGCCGTATATTTCTTTACGGCAGCCATAATCTATTTCCGATCGGGTAGTAAAGCTGTTGTATATTAAAAATAGTGATAGAATGGAAATTTATAAATACTTGAAGTGTAATTGAAAATATATACCGTAACTCAGATTCAAATATTTCTCGATCATAACAATCAGTTTTCTTATCATAAAATTTGCTATTGCAAAACAAATGTTGATGGTAAATAATAACAAAAATAATAATAATAATAAATATGAGAATAATTACAATAATATTAATAATAATAAAAGNCGACGGTGTGGTGCGCTTCATTTTCAAATATATTTTTTTTTTACGGCATGGCACTGTACATTTCACCTGCGTTAATTTTTTTACAATTTATACGTGGTTAGGTGTTTCTCTTGCTGTGTTTCTACATATTATTCACCAGCCATGGATGTGTCCTTTAAAATGCGCATGTTTACGCTGTTTAACATACTAGTTCTGTAACTTCCTAATTTCGTTAAATATTTTTTTTTACTGGTGGTTTACATTTATCAACTTCTTGTGTGTGGAGGGATGACAGCTTTTACCGAAATGCGTGTAATTTTACGATTGTCAGAAAAAGCAAAGTGTCAATAAGAAATTACGAAAATAGAGTTATTTAATTACTGCCGTCGAAAAAGCATTTAATAATAATCATAATAATAATAATAATTTTAAAAAAGACCATAGTAATGGACATGGTACAATAAGGTGGACTTCACAACATGCAGATTTATTAAAGACTATTTCGTTACTTGCCAGCAGAAAAAGTTTTTGCTAAAATAGCAGCAAATATACAGATATAGATCGAGTTCTTGTTACAGTTACAGCAGTAGTAGAAAAAGCATAAATATAAATAGTTAGTAGCACTATTAGCAGTATTAAAAGTATGAGTTACAAAAATAATGCGAGTTGTAAAAATTATCACTGAGAACATAGCTGTTATACTCATGGTGCAGTTATAATCAAAATCCGTCGTTTTCTGCATCTTACTAGCATAATACCCTTTCTGCTCGTTCATAAACAAAAGAAGTTTAAGTACTAGTTGCAGTTTTATAAATAGTAAAAAAAGTAAAAAAAGTGAAAGAAGTAAAACGAGTAGTCGTCGTAAAGGCAAAATAAGTAGAAAATCTGAAAAACCTCATATTTGTTACCTAAACAATAAAAAAAAGTTTATTTAAAAAAATATTACTATTTTATTAATTAGCTATAACTGTAGCTTACATAAAATAAAGATTATGATACATAGGAATTATAAGTATTTTAACTATTTCAGTAAAAATTAAATGTTTTTTGTCCAAAGATTTCGAATAAACCAAAAAATTGTAATCTTAATAAGTATGTCTCCTTGTTTAGTAGTGACAACACTTTAGACTGCCACGTTAGCCTTATCAGGATCAAAGTTCACCTTCATCGTCGTCAGCATCGTTGCAAAGGTCTGTCCTTCAGCCATCTTCACTACTACTGTTGTTGTGGCGTCCACTTTTTTCTTCTGGCTTGTTTTGTCATTCACAGGAATTTCTTTTTGTTTGCCACTACCTGTTTTCTTTTTCTTTGAAGACATAGTCTGCTGGCGTTTCTCAGGGCTGTCCAATGGGCTCCTGTTTCTTTAACTTCGTTCTATTTCTTTTAGGGCAGTATTCAGGGTTTTTTTCTGTATATGCCGTCGAAAATTATCTCGCCTTTGTTCCCTCCACTGCAGGGATTCAAATGACGACTTCCAAGCGTTGGTATAAACATCTTCTTCAGTAAGACAGCCTTTTCTTAGCACCTCTGCCTCTTGAAGATGCTTAAGTGCCGCTTTGAGCCCATCTTTAACAGCGTTCGCTGTGTTGCCGTACTTATCGTTAATCATTTATAGCGTCTCTGTAATGTCTTTCGTTGCTGATTGGACATTATCAGAAACTTGCTGTCGCTTTACTCTGAGCATAGCGACACTTTCTTCCAAAGAGGTAAGCTCCTCCCGGGTCTGGTTGCTAAATACTGACACGTTGCTGTCCTCGGTGTCGTTAGTGCCTATACTCGACAGGCTTCCTCTTCGTCCTTTGTCTGTAAGAAAAGGCCATGGAACATTTAGCAGTCCCTGTTGGCCATGAGACACGTCTTTGTGCCCCCTTCATCCCAGAATCCGTGGGGCCTGCGACAGTCACCCGGGCTTTCACCAGATTGGGACTGCCAGCGGATTCCCTGAGAGAGGTTAGCGCCTAGGGTACTAGTTTTGCATCGACGTTTTTCATTTTGGCATCTTTTTTAGTGCCGTACTGACCCAAAAGGCCAGAACTACCCCTTTTTTCTAGAAATAAGTATTTGGAAAGGGTTAAAACCACGGCTGCAGCCCTCTCTGTTACCAGAGAGAACCGCTACTTGCTCGGGCTGGCTGGAAGTCGCCACTCTCCCTCAGTCCCACCCGCGGAGACTGCCCTGGCGTTGAGTAACAAGTGTAAGAATGGTGTTCATGTGTAATGTATGTATATGTTGGTACACAACGGTCATCCCAGCGAGACGAGCGGCAGGTCTACAGTCCCACGACCGCGCAGACAACCCAACAAAACGGGCTGGCGTAAGGCACTAAAGTGCCGCCATATAGCTTCCTCACTGGTAGTAAGCCTAGATTAGTCGGCCCTCCACGTCTTCTTTGTTTATGAGGCGTACAGCCATATCAGATGTGGTTACCCAGATTTACCTGGGCCTTATCACCCGGCTTTACCCGCCGCCAGGCCTCCAACGCAAGCGCGGAAAAGGACTCGCCACAAGCAACCCAGAACAATCCGTAAGTGTCCCTGTGTTTGTTTAGTGAGAGTGTGTGATGCATGCATCTGAGAAGAATGTTTTAACCGCCACTTACTTCTATACACGATGGGTGCTAGTTTTTGTTGGCCCGCATCAAGCAATGGAGTGCCACCCACGGTAGCAGCAAAAAGCAAAGAACTAGGAGCACAAGCAGAGCCGGCCCATGCATCCACACCGACGGAGACATGGGGCACTAGTCCCCCGTTCACACCGCCGCAGATACACATGCCAACGCCACACACACCTCCTGATCCACGCCCCCGACCACCACCACAGAGAGCCACCTTAGCTGCCCATGGTCACCTCATATTTTAAAAGGATGTCCCTATCCGCCACCCGGGGAAGCGCCCGGTGTGGAGAAACTAGCGAAAACCCCACCTGGGTGTGTTGGAGTTGATGCATCTTGTTTAATCGAAACCATTTTTAATTATCGACAAATATTTGGACTAGAAAAATTATGGACTGAAAATTTACTTAAAAGCTAAACAAATAAAGCCTTATTTTTACTCTTAACCTGTCCTATCACGTGCATTTTTTTTAATGGCAGTCAAACTGGTACACTGGAATTATTATTTTTATCCGCTAACTTTACGGAAAAACACTTTAACCAATCATCTGAAAAATAACGACATATTGTTTACTGGTACCAATGCACGTAGTTAGGATTAGATATTCACGGCCCATCTTTTTTTACTTAATTCATTTCTTTAAGGACACCATCCAGAGTTTTCCTCTGAATATGCTAACGAAATTTTTTTTCTCCGTACTGCGATGAATTGAAAGTTTCTTTGCAATATCTAATGTGCCTATCATCGTGTTTAAAGACCTCTATTATATAGCATTCTGGTGGTTGAGATGGTTACGGGCAGTTTTACAACCATCCATAAAAACTATGGTCGTGTTACCAAACCATTGGCTGATGGCCTCGAGGGTCGTCTTCATCTCCTTCTTAGGTCACTGAACTTATTATACCTCTTTAGTTCTGTTGACTTGTTTTTTTCATTATTTTTTAGTGGCAAATTAGATCCAGCTACTGAAACGGGATTAACCCTTGGTTTCTTGGAAAATAAGTTGTCCAAATTTGATAAAATCTCTTATTTTTGTTGTTAAAAAAAAATCAAGAAATTATTATGGGTTACCTTGAAAAATGAACAATCTTTTCGATCGTTCCAGATTTGGAGATGTGATATTGTATATGTCCTTGTACTTTTGCTTCAGATCATTTATTTTATACTAACACTGAGATAGAGAAAAAGCGTAGTTTTTTTTTAAGTATTCCTTTCGAAAGATACTTATAAAAGTGTCTATGAGTAATTACACTGTTGTCTAATAACTCTTGATATTCTTCGTACAAAGCCAGCAAAAGAGTAATTTGTTCATCAGACCACCTAACACGATCTTTGTTTTTGAATCCTGGAAGTATACATTTGATTGTTGCGTCAAATCACACACTTTGATTCATGCTCTTTAATGAAGACGGATGTACAATGAATGATTATGTTAATAATCATTACATACCGACTGCAGGACTTTTAAATGCTTCTTCCTCTTGTTCAAGTTCAATCACATCAAAACTTGTTAATGCTTTATCCTGTGGTATTTTTTCATTTAGCTGATCCATAGGCTTGATCGTATATTGCGTCTTGTAGTTTTTTAAACAAGTTCAGTGGTATATACTACATCTGTTGTTAAACCAACAAGTTATAACCATGTGTTGAGATGGTTTGCCTAATTAAGAATTGTAATACGTACCAATCAAGGCTTCGTCACGTTCTTCAGGTGTCACCAGAATAGTGTAAGCTTAATTATTATCCATTAAATGCAGAGCTACAAAGTTTCTCGACGATAAGCTTGGGGAACTACTAACAACCATATTAGTTCAAGACAGTGTATTTTTGATCAGCAACAATACTTTTTTTATCGGCATGCAAGAGTAGGATGGCAAAGTTGACGGGTAATGTACAAAAAAATATCTAAAAATGTACTGTGGAACCAAGTTCTGTTAAAAAGGAAGTGAGAGTAAAACTATGTTTAAAATTTTTTTCGTTTTAAAAACAAAAAAGGTAAATGCAATTTTATTTTCAAACAAATTGAAGTTTAATCACAATTCATAACAGAATAATATAACAATGTAACGCCTGTTATTACATCCCTCTCCTACGTCCTTTTAATTAAGATTAATTAATATACTTGCTTTAGCTCGATCAATAACTTCCTTCGATACCCTAATTTTGTAGCATTGATTTATTGATGGAATCTACTAATTCAAGAGTACATAACTCGTTATCACTCATGTTAAAACAATAATGCTTACTCAAGAATTGTATCGAAAAAGTCCGAGACTATGACCAGCTCATTAACTATTGTTTACGTCTCCAAACATAGGGTCCGTTAATTGTGGAGAGGTGGGGGTAGGTACCAATCTAAGAACTAACCATCACATCATTTCCGAATACAGCCTTTGAGCTTAACTCCACTTTCAACCATGGATTCATCTTATCCATGTGTCTGGTTAACAAAAATGTTCACGTTACTGTCCTTGATTGAACTGCTGCCTTAGCTTGTGAGGCTGAATCTTAATTTTCATCTATAAAGGGATATGAAAGTTCAACTGTCCCTGTGGACCATGAGTATAGCCATCAAAATAATTAAGTATAATATTTTTCTTTTATTATTGTTAATGTATGGAAAAATTATTAACTTACAGCGCTTTTAGTACAGTGTCATAAAAGTTAAACTTGAGTGACAAAATTTGCTAACGACAGACGACAGCTGAGAGGTAAAACTTAAAAAATTTTGCGGGTCAGAACAGTTTCAAGGTTACTTGACAAGTATATGCATAAACTTATTTTTTTCCTACATAATACACGTTGATGGAATCATCTGAATGATTTAGCACCCAAGTAGAACTAAATGCTCACTATAAGCGATTAGATCATTTTACCTATCCTCTCCTACTTATCACCTGTATCCAGCGAATACACATTCACAAGAAATGTGCTGCAGGACTAGAAAACTTTTTTTTGAAGTTGAAAGAACAGTTAAAATAAAAACAATTGTAATAAACACTGAAGTTTGAAAACTTATGTATAAAAAAAACTAAATTATCATAATGTTTTTTTTCAATTCGTGTAAAAATATACTCCATCAAATAAAAATGAATTTAAGACAGTAATTAATGGAATATATAGTTATATAGATTTGTATATGTTACTAAATTTTTGTAAGAAATTTTTTTTTTTTATATTTAAGATCTTAGTAGGCATAAAAAAATCTATTTTGAAAATTTAATCTAGCCATGCTGTGAGGTTTATGGCGGCCTATTGAATTTTAAAATAAATATTCGTTTTGTGACGTCGTTGTCAATGTAAGACAAAAATCATTGCGTGTAATTAAAGATACTAATAAGAGGTATCACATTCCAAAATTTGAAAAATTTTTATTAAAAAATGTCAAAGTTAATGTTGCAAAATTGACATTTTAAATGGCGATTTTAGCATTATTTTGCTATACAACTTCGTGAAAAATAGGTTTCAGATCATCTTACCAGCACTGATTGATAGATAATTAATTAATGAACTATTTACTTAAGCTATTATCGCAGTATGATGGCCCAAAAAAGTTATAATCGAAATTGTTAAAAATATCTTGCCTCAGCAACAGTTATCTACATACTGAACGTACGTATCGTTATCAAACATGTATCAATCACGCGAATCTAGAGCTCCTACGCATGCTCAATGCCTAGCATCCCAGGCAGCGACGTGCGCGTAATTTTAAATGTACTTATATTCCAACACACCTCCTTAAATTTTAAATTTAATCATGTTACAAATTTTAATTAATCATGTTTTTATTTTAAATCAATCTTAAGTCGTTTCTACACTTAACAAGTTGAATTCTCCCTAATGCCTTAGTAAGAATGTCTGCTTCATTATTTTCTGAGTTTACTTTAACTATATCAATTATACCGTTTAAGCAATTCTTGTTTACAAAGTGAAGATGTGTTTTAATATATTTTTAATTTTTCATACGTTAACTTAATATCTTTTGTTAAATACAAATATTCTAAAATTCTGATTAAATATTTATAATGAGTTTAATTTGAACAGTTTTAAAATCTACTCAAATATTCCACGATATAACTGATATCTTGTCTTTTTCCTGAGCTTATACATAAAAGTGCTCCTATCAAACTTTCGGGCTCACATTTAAAGTTTTGCTTCATTAGAGCGTCATTTAATTTTGCGTTTATTACATCATACTTTTCTGCGAAGGATCTTATACATCTTTCCTAATCTAATATCATTATACCACTTTTACGATCGTAATCAATATTAATACCAAGATATGTATTAACATCACCTACGTCTTTTATCTTTAATTGATTTGTTAATACCCTTTTAGTTTCGTTAGTTCTATTTTAACTTTTACTACATATTAATTAATCATCCACATAAATAATGACATAAATTGAATTATATCCATCATGTATATAATACAAACAATGATCATTCTCGCTCCTTTTGAAATTAAAATTTTTTAAATATGTTTCTAAACACTCGCACCATGCTCTAAGGCTCTCTGTCAAACCAAATGCTTTTTTTGACCTGCATATTCTGCCTGCTTCATTATTATAACCTTCTGGTTGTTTAATATACACTTCAGATTTTAAATTTCCATTAAAAAAAGCTGATTCCACATCCATTCATTTAATAATTAAATTATTTTGTAAACAATAAGCCAATAAAATTTTGAGAGTTTGTGTTTTTGCTACAGGTAAATAAATGTCGTCGATTCTTTTTTTGTTTGTTGTAAAGCTCTTACAATTAATCAAGCTTTACATCTATAGTCTGATTTCTTGGTATACACCCATTTTAAATTAATAATTGTCTTGTTTTCTGGTCTATCTACTAATTCATAATTTTTATTTTTTCGCAATAGTGTGCGGAAAATAGGTGTTTTCCGCACACTTATTGCGAAAAACTCGTACGCAACTCGTGTGGGACGATTTTCCGCACTCGTGTGATAGACTCGCACTCGTGGCCGGTGATGTTTACTCATGCCGTGCGATCACACTCGTATTACGCACTCGTGTGCTTAACTGGCACTCGTTTCCGTCAACTCCGGCCACTCGTGAGAGTCAATTACGACTCGTACGGGAAATCATCTTTTCCGCACTTGTTACGTTAATAACTATGATAATGCAATTTATTTCCTTATCCATAGCTTCTTTCCAATTTACACACTCTTCATCGCTAATTGCTGCATTACAATTTTGTGGAGTGTTTGCACTAACATAATTTACGTAAATACATGTTGCATAATTTTCTGGTTTATACCTTTCTGCTTCTTTACGCGTTCTACTCAACCTTCTTATTGGACTATTATTTCTATTTGTAGTTTTATTACTCTTCACAGTTTTAATATTTTTATCAAAAACCAAATTATCATCGCTACTATCATTATTATCATTTTCTTTGCTGTCAAAATTTTCATTTTTTTCACTATTAAAACTCACTAATTTAACATCCTCCTCTACAATATTAACATGTCTAGCAATTATAATTTTATTACTAATGAGTACTCTATAACCAACACTTTCATATCCTACTAATATTTCTACCTCTGCCTTTTTATTCCATTTCTAATTTCGTTTAACCTTTGGCACTCTTACAAATATTTTACTTCCATACAATTTTATATTATTAAAGTTTGGCTTAACACCCATCATAATTTCATATGGAGTTTTTCTTTCAAAAGTATTTGCTAAGGTTGTATTTTTCAAGTAAACTGCTGTTTTTACTACTTCTGGCCAAAATTTAATACCTAATTTTGCATCAGATCATAGACATCTTACTGTATCCATTACTAATTTATTGTATTTTTCTGCAGTTCCATTCGACTCATGCACATATAGAGAGCATGAATCCATTATAATACCTTTATGTTTTGTAAATTCATAAATACTTTTGTTTAGGAATTTTTTCCTATTATCACATCTTAACTTTTTTACTATTTTGCCTATCAAGTTTTCTAATTTATTTATGTAATCTTCTAAACAATCGTAAGTTTCATTCTCAAACTTTATTATGTTAACTTCAGCAATTTTACTGTAATTATCAACAATAATTAAAATGTTCATCTCCATTATAACTGTCTTTATGAGGCCCATTCACATCTATTTTGTCAGATTTCTAAGATATCATTTGCTCTACGTCTATCGTTATGAAATTTAATATTATGTATTTTATTTTAAATACATGTGCCACATTTTAAATAATCATTCTTTAAATTGTTACGCAGACCTTCAACTAACTTTTCTATACCTAAAATATTTAAAAAATTAAAATTAATATAATGAGTATAACCACTATCCAAAATCCATTCGATTTCATGACTACAATTATTCACTTTGCAATTGGCAAGATCTTAATTCTTATAAATACTTACATTGTTATCCAAAATTGTACAGAATAAGTGTTTGTTGGTACTTTGATTTTCACTATCACTTCTACCATAATTGGCATTCTTATCTTGATAAAATTGTTGTTGCCAATGTTGATTTTGCCACTGTTGATATCCACCACGACCACGCTGTGCTCTGCCATGGCCTCTGTTGTTGTTGTGAGAGTTTTGCTGTTGTTGGTTGCCGAACTGACCTCACCCCCCTCCTCGCTGTTAATTACTGCTTTCTCTGTTTACATTTAAAATCCCAGTTTAAGATTCTCTCGATGAGTTTTGTCGTTGATTATAGTTGTTATTATAACATTGACTTTGAAAATGTCCTGGTTTACCACACTACTAACAGTTTTTATGATTTTTCTTTTTTACTTTAAACACAATTAAATTTCCACTATTATATTTATTTTTGTATGTTTGATCTTTTATCTCGTACATTTTAATTTTGTTTTAACAAATTTATTTGTTTGTTCCTCTTCTTTCAAAATATCTATTAAATCACCAATGTTTTTCAATCCAGGAGGTAACGTTCTTAGTAAATAATTAACATTTTTATTTTTATTAACTATTGCTTCAGCATTTTTTAATTTAATTATTATCTTTTTAAATTCACTAAAAAAATTAGTAGATTTTTAAAATCACTCAACTTAATTTTATCTCATTTATTTCTCACAAATATCTGCAGCTATCAATTCTCTTAAGTTTAACTTTTCTAATTTTTTAATGATGTTATAGGAGTTTTTTTCCTCATGTATCAATTCAAATTGATCAACAGTTAATGCATTACATATGTAATTTATTGCTTTCAAATCTTTTTCTTTCCAAGCTGATTCTGTTTCGTTTTGATTTCTTGTTTCTTGATTAATTACATCTTGACATTTTCTCAACCTTAAATACATCGATATTCTCTTTTCCCACAAACTATAATTACTACAATCAAAAATTGGTAACATGAATTTAATATCGTCCACCATCTTGTCTTCTTCCTTTTTGATTTGGACTACTAATAATATACACAGCCTTTAAGATCCTTAAAATACTTCTTCTTACGTAGTCTCTATCTTCCTTTATAAACTCAAAATTTGCACTGCTTATCTCTTTTAAGATTTTCTCGTTGTCGATCTGTTCAGTTCTTCCTCTTAATTATATATGTTCCACTTGTGAAACACTTGTGAAACATATTGTATACTAATACACTAAGTGCACAAGTTGTATACTTATCTTTTTAATAATTCACAAATTTTTTTATCCATTTTTAATTTTAGCCTCACTTACAAAAGATTGTCATGTGCCTCCGAAGAGATACGTGAAAAATAAAAAAAAACAAAACAGGCAACTCAAATCACGGACCTCTGCCACAATGATAAAAATAAATGGGCCTGGGAAAATAGATACTTCAAACATATCTTTTATAATGTACTTGAATTTATTATAATTAACATTTCATATCCAACATAAGGCATCTTGCCTCAGCAACAGTTATCTATACACTGAATGTACGTATCGTCATCAAACATGTATCAATCACGCAAATCGAGAGCTCCTACGCATGCTCAATGCCTAGCATCCCAGCATCGCGCGCGTAGTTTTAAATTTATTTATATTCTAACAGAAATTAAAAAAAAAATTGGTTCGATTTTCACTGTTTAATTAAAAAAAAAAAAAGCTGGCAGAATTACGTTTTAACACTATTTTTCCATGTATTCTAACCATAATACGAAGCGATTCCAAAAAGTTTTGTAGTAGTGGCAGAAAACTATTTTTTATATGGTTTATCTACCCGTCTTTATAGTTGGATGTAAGTAATAGATTGTATCAAAAAGCACCCGTATTATTTAAATTAAGACGATGGTACACTCCAGCACGTCCGTATAAGTAACTTATTTAAGTATGCATATTAGTAACTGAAGCCTGTAATGGAAAGTCCACTATCCACGCATCATGAAAGAGCCTTTAGTATCACATTTTATGATTATCATTATATAGATTACTCAGATTTTTTTCTCTCACTATAACCTACATCTTTTGAAGATTTTAACAAGCCGTAAGTCACCAATCCTATAGAAATAAAAAGCGAATCACCAAAAAAGTTAATTGATCTAGAAGCAACACTAAACGTTGGCAACAAAGAAGTGTATGTATAAAAGTATTCAAGTTTTTAGGAAAACGTTTGTAGTGGATGTAAGAGAAAAAATTATAGCTAAATGAATTAGGGGCATTTAGTTAAGTCCTTATTGCTGAAGGGTATGTGGTGCTGCCATGGAATTATGGGTAAACAATTTTCATTTTTAAAATAGTTTCGTGTCAAAAATCTAGTACGTCATTAGCCTTTTTTCTTCCCATGTCGTACCAAGAATTAAGTAAATCTAGTAAACATCTAACATCTTGCAGATTTCTTGACATGAGCTTCCATAAGGTCAGGACTACATCACCTCTACTGGTAAATCACATAAAACTCTTCCGTCCATCAACGCCTAGTCTTTTTGGTTTGCCATAATACGCAGCAGTGCAGCCCTGGCTAACAGCCGAGATTTGTCATAAATTTTCTGTAAGACATCTCTCGAATTCAGTTAAAAAGTTCGTTGTTTTTTTGTTCTACAAGAACGCGTCTATTCATTGACTTATTTTTGTGTCTAATTTCTACAGTTACAAGAACACAGTAACAGTTAGACTACCTCACTCATCTGCTTGATCTAGGAATTTTGAGGCCCTCTATCTCATCCGAGTGATGTAGTTGCTATACGGAGCCTTCTGATTCTAAGTCACATAAAGATGATATACTTAGAGTGGTTTTCCTACAGAAACGATATCCAGCAATGCTCTTTCTATGCATCATACATCCTCACATAGGGCTTTGGCTGAAGCATTAAATAGATGCTCTGACTTTTTCCTTCCTCAGTTCATAAGTGGCTTCAGTTAACCATCAGGTCTTTTCTAACAGGTTTCTTTAATGAGTGATAAACATCTGTCAAATTTCACAAACTCTTAAAAGAAAGTAATTTAAATTCGTACCCAGTTGAATGTCATAACTGGTTCTGACAAACTTATCTGCTGTAATAGCACTTAGTCACGTGTTCAAAATACTAACCAATTTTAAAGTAAACGGAGTTCCATGCCTAAAGTCTTTGACAATCAGCTTTCTTAACTGTACACCAAGTATAACTTTGCTTAACCCCTAAAGTGGATTAAGATGCCAAGTCTATCAGTTCCGATTGCCTCACTGCTGATAAGTCTATAATTAAAACCAATGTTGAAGTAGAATTCTATCTTGATATACGTTGCTTTCCTTGGAAAATTTCACTATGTTAATGACTCCTAGTATTGGAGCTGACATCTTGAGATTTTTTGTTTTCAAAGTGGATATTTACCGGCACAGGCTGATTGACTCTTATTCTGGTATTTTTTTCATAGATTGTCTCATACTGATTAATTGTACTAATTTTTTTAGCATCATGTGTTATACCTCAACTATTTTAAGGATTCAAGTTGATTTTTCTGATGTCACTGGAGAAAAACCACCTTTACCAGTGATTATCAAAGATATTTTTTAGGACACCAAGGCCACTGGTCATACAGTCATAAAGCGTACCAGTTATCTGAAAGCTAAGAAGTTAGAAGTTTCTTTTTAAACATTCAAAAACTCTTTAGGCGTAGTCTATTAATATGGTCAAAAAAAAAAAAAACTTCTAGCATAGTATAAATGATTATCGTTGGTCTGATGACAGCACTGTTTTCAGTTAATTACCCAATACCACACTTATATGACTAATCCGTTCTACTGCTATGTAAAAGACACTTTCTTAATCATGACTTCCACACAGCCTATCATCGCGTTCCAGTAACACCTACTTACGTTATAAAAACTGCTGTTACTACATTATTAAGCCGGTTTCAATATGTGTCTGTGGCCTTCATCATTTAAGTTTAACCCCAGATTAGACCCTGATTTTGTCATCATCTACTTGGACGACATTCTTGTCTTTATTTTTTCTCAGAAATAGCATAAGAAAAACTTTTAAGTAATCCTTAAGCTACTTGACCTATCAAGTATACAATCAAATGTAGGAAATGCGAGTTTCAATGGTCAAAAATAATTTTTATAGATCATTCCATTGATAAAAATGACTCTAGATCTGCAAGAAAAAAATTCAAGCAATCGTCTACTACCTTAAACTAAGTTGCTGAATTGCGCAGATGCTGCAGTTTTGTTAACTGTGATTTGCTGCAACATTTTTAATGTGACTTCAGTCTGGTCTCGATTTAATGGCTGTACTCACAACGCTGAAAACAAACGTCGGGAATGGTTGATTCCCATAACGAGAAAATGTGAGCCATGCGAGGAAGTTTCTCCCACCAATCAAAGCTCATGTGTTGAGAGTCGGCTTACCCACTTTGTAATCACTAGGGAGAATAAAACGTCCCCATTTCATTGGAGGAGTATTCTGTTAACAGTTTTTAGCCATAGTTATCTTTAATAGAAGGAAGAAAACATTTTTCTAAATTTTCTTATTTCACGATATAAAAATAAATGTGATACATTAAAATAAGCTACAAATCAAAGTTAAGCAATGACAAAGGTGGTACATTTATTAATTTACTTTCGAATAATAATCTTCCACTAATGCATTTGTAAAAATGATTTAATGTTGGATATAAATATACCACTTATAAACATGTGTATATGCATATGTTACCGTTCAGGGTATTATTTTATTAATTATTAATTATTAAAATAATACTTCTTATTAAATTCAATCATTTTACATAAATTTAATTTTTAAATGTCGCACGCAGCTCCGATTTCAAAACTTTGCGCCAGATGGTACCACCTATCGCCCTCTAGGTGGCAACTACTAGTTTCTACCAAACATCACAAGTAAAAAGGTAGTTTATAGTATATAAAAAGTGCTGCGCGACGTCTTGCAATCATCCTTCCGGATCACATGATCTAAGCCACAGCTGGGTTCTCGCTCACTTGACGAGACCTACGCTACAGCAGTGGCTGGAGTACCAATTAATTTGAATAAAATACCTATGTTTAATACTTTTCTTAATGAAATTGAGCTTCAATGTCCCCAAAATAATTGTGATATTTTAGCAATCACAGAAACATGGTTAACATCACTCGATAATGATGCGGTAGTTCATCTCGATGATTTTAATCTTTACCGTAACGACAGGGAGGGCAAAGCTGGAGGAGGGGTTTGCGTTTATGTGTCTTGTGAATTCCAGGTGAGGGTTCTTGATAAGTGTGATGCACTTTTTGGTAATACACCTGAATACCTTATATTAGAAATTTCTTTTGGCAACCATAGATTACTTTTCGCTGTCTTGTATAGACGTCCAACGGGCATTTTTCCACATACATTTTTCTCTACCTTAGCAACATTTTTACCGTCTTATAACAACATTGTAGTAACTGGTGATTTTAACATAAATATGATGTCTGACTCTGATTACTCCCGTACGCTGCGATCTCTCAGCATGTCACATGGTCTCCATCTTGTCCCTTCAGGTCCTACACATCACGATTCACGCCCTGGTTATATTGCTCATACCTGGATTGATTTATTTTTCACTAATAGCTCTGATGCAATGAAAGCATATTTTAAGTCTTCCGCGCCGTTTATTGCTGGACATGATCTCACTGAATTGTCACTTAATCTATATAGACCCTCAGTATACACCAAAGAATTTTTTTCTCGTAGAATCAACAATATCAACCTTGCAGATCTATACTCGAAACTTCAAACCAATTTTTTAAATGATCAATCATTGTTCACTGGCAGTACCAACTCGACTAAAGGAACTTTTCTCTCTCTTGATAATCTCACTTGTAACTTCTCTAGTGCACTTCTGTCGATTTTTGATTCTCTTGCTCCACTTTGTTCCATACGTATTAAATCTATTAGGAAACCCTGGGTTACCACCGATATTCGTCAAATGATGAAGAGTAGAGATAAGGCTTATGCACGTGCCATTCGGCTTGAATCATCCGCGGAAATGCTCGATTACCGGCTATTGCGTCGGAGGGTGCGTAATCTCCTTGACTCTGCCAAAAATAAATACCTAGCTTCCAAACTGACTGCTGCAACTACTACTAAATCAAAATGGGCTGAAATACGTAAGCTTGGATTAACTGGAAATAGATTACTATCAACTCTTCTGAAATTTTCTCCTAATGAACTAAACATTTTTTACTCTGCTGTTACCGATAGGGGTACCCTGCTCTGCCATATCGACTTATGTAATGCTCAATCCACCCCACTTGATCAAACGAGACCAATTTTTTCCTTTATTACCTGTCACGTCTCACGAAGTTAAGCGCTCTATCTTAAAAAGTAAGTCAACGTCTGGGGGAGCGGATGGACTTTCCTCTGTCTGTGGCATATCATATCATTGATTTAACTTCAAATCTTCGCCTCTATACCACTCTAAATGCGTGTGTTCATTTCGTGCATGGAGGGATTGGTAGATATGACAGAGTAACACCGCATCGAATCGCTTTGGGGTGGCTTTCTGTGGGTAGGCGTGGAGAGTATCTTCTTGGCTCTTTTGCGTACTCTATATTGGCGCATAATAGCCCCACTTATTTGGCCGCAGGTTTCTCATTGATGCTCTCTCACCCGCATTTAAGACGGTCCATGCGCTTTCCGCAGCATTATCTGTTATGCCCTGCTTTTCGCACAGAAACCATGAGAAATTCATTTTGATTCAATCAACTACACTTTTAACACGGCTACGTCAAACAATATTTGATCCAACTCAAATTGCCTTATTCAAACGCACTCTATTTTCTCTTCAACTCACCCTCGACTCGAACCATTGGAATACAGAATGCAGACTTTCACCCCACCTCTAGATTACCCTTCACGTTCTTCTTTTTCATGCTTATCATCACTCATTTTTTCATCATTTTCTCATAGTTATACACATAGAAAGACAAATGTAATTGTATCTCCTACTGAATTTATATATATTTGATAATATCACCTATGTAAGTTGATCTGTAAAATTATTCTGTATATATTATTTTGCTGTATTTTCCTTGTAATTTACTTGAAGCCATACGTGGTCATACCACACGGCCTAATAAACGCTACTTACACTTATACTTATATACCACTCTCGCCATCCTTGTCTACATTACAGGGTATTGTTGTTTACCTACTGTAAGTATCTGACCAATACACTGGCAACTGGCATTCCTTGACTGCTGTTGGTCACTATCCTACCACCCCTAAGTGGTAACAGCTCCAGTGGTGAAAAGGGATTCCAGCAACAGTGCCCTACATCTCCACGTCTACAGTCACAAGCATTGGGTGCTTACTACTGCTCGATCCTGACTGCCAAACTACACATCAGCAACACCAGCTCCAGCGGTGACATCGGAATCCAGTAGAAGCACTGCCTCTCTGGGCCTGGAATACTAACTTTTGCAGGGTTCAGCAATTCAGAGAGAATAGTATATTTTCTATATATATATGTTCTTTTTCTTAAGTCACTGTAATGTATTGTTTATTGATAAATGCGTTTTAGAATTTATATTGCTTGCATTAATGTATTATAGTCGTGCAAATTTTATTAGTAAATTGTGCGGCGTTCTTACATATGCATTTCTTCAGAACGTTTTTGTATTTTTTAACTAATTCTTTGTATTGCTGTCTTAATAGCCTTAGCCATACAGGTATGTATAACCTTTACAATTAATAAACTATGTTAAATCGAAATCAACATATCAAGTTATATTGAGTTAATTTTACATATAAATAAATAAACAAGGTCGAAGATGAAGAGTCTTACTGAGGCACAAAAAAGTGAGGAGGAGAGGGGGATAAAACAAATGAATAGAATTTTGTCTTTTTAAGAAGATGCGAGGGGAAGGCTTACAGCGTGTGAGAGGGCCGATGGGTGGAGAGAAAGGGTGAAGAAGGCCATTTAAAATTGAATAGGGTTAATTTTACAGACAAATAAAACGAGTTTTACCTTACTGCGAGGAAGGCTGAGGAAGGGACGAGAGGGTCAGAAGAAAAATGTAAGAGTAACAGAGGGGGGTGTGGAGGCTTCAGTTTATTGTAATTAAGTAATTTTACAGAGAAACAAGCGAAATTTTTCGTTTTGTTGAGGGGCTAAGAAAAGCTGATGGGGCAAGGAAGGGCAAGGAAGGGCAAGGAGGTGGCCAGGAGGGTCAAAAAGTGGCTGTAAAGACAGCCCCTCCTAAGAATCTGTCTTGTATAAGAAGATATATGTATGAAAGAGAGAAAGACTGTGCATCTTTCACGTATATATTCACTCATGCATCCAGTGACTTGTATAAGTTACAATCGAATACATAAGTATAACAATGTTTCTACTGAAAGTTTCATGTTGCATAATTTTATGCAGATATGCAATTTAGCCAGCCTTGTTTTTGAAATGCATTAAACTGCATAGGTGACATCTATGTATGTGTAAATAAATTTTATAGTAGTTACAAATAAATAAATTGATTAGTGCAATCTTCAGTTTCAACAATGTAAACCACCTTAAAAAATGTTACAAATAAACTATTTTTTAACTTCAAAATTGACTTATTAAAATTTCTATACGTATTTATTGCAAAATTTGTTTACTTTTAAGTAACAGTTCAACTTATATTTGGTTTCTCTTTTACTGCTAATGCAAGGTGGTACGACTACGTATGGCACCAAATATTTAGTACATTATCAAATACAGAACAAACTCATTAGGGAGTATTAAAGATTAGAATAGAATAACAGTTGGAATGAAACTGTGAAATTAATAATACGCAAGAGAATATTAAACAAAATAAGATGAATTACATAAAGTACGCTTACTCGTAAAAATAAGTTTGATGTGGTTGAAATGGTTTAGCCCAGGTGAGTCGCAAAACAGAGTATTATAATGCTATCAATATACGTGGTTATGATGAAAATAACAAATGTAACAAATTAAAGTAAAAATAACAAAATGCAATAAAAAATGACGGAATTGAATATATTAACAAGATATTATAGTCCACAAACGCGATTAGCTAAATGAGTCGTATGTTCATGCTATAATTTATACTAAACCTTCTTGGTATGACCGATCAAATTCTGTTTAATCAAATCAATTTATTTAACTAGATGAATAAAAAAGTATTATAATTCATTTTATCCACATTATTTAAATGCAGACTTCAAATTAAAATAAATAAAATAAATGAAGCTCACGAGCTAATTACTCGGAGACATCCGGATAGTAGTGTATAAAAATGGTTACAGCTATACTTTAAATAAGACCTGACATAACACATCTTCATACAAATTATATATTACAAATTCATTCCCACACAACATATTGTGGCATGAAACTTAGGATGTCTTGTAAATCATCAATTAATAGAGCAGCAGAAGACAAGTTTCACGGTTTCGTTCTACTAAAAGTTTTCAATGCTAACTTATCTGACGGTTCAACAAGTACACCTACGATGCACAATCCAAATTGTAAGATTTTGCTTGTTGGATAAATAAGAAATTAATGTAATAATTGTATATGTACAAGGAAAACTCTTGCAGCTTTTACTGCTTTTTAGCTTGACAAATGAGTGCGGCTCCTTTTTTCACCTTTCATGATAGTCAAATCCTCAATCCGTAACAAGTAACGCACCACACTCGTCCATTCGTTTGCAACGATAGTAAGCTCGTCAGGCTTTGTTGCCAAAGTATTTATAATATAAAAATTTATCCTTCTGAAGTAGCACTGAACTTTGCGATTGAGCTCATTTTGCCATTATGCAGTTAAAGTGAAAAAAAAAAATTCATTATTAAAAATAAACACATAAACATTAGCAAAAATTAATTTTAGTTCTTTTTGTCGGTAATTAACTTTATTATAGGCATATATTAAAAAAAAAAACACCTAAATTACATCTTTTTTTTTAAACTGTCCACCTACTACGACATTTATCATAATCTCTATAGCATTTGTTGAATAACTTAAAATAGGAATACAATAATAAAATGAAATAAAAGAAAGTAAGATAGTGGGAGAAGTTACGTGGTTCAACGAGAAGAATAATTCCTTCCAAAAATAAAATCAAGCTGACACCTACCACTTAAAAAAAAAAAAAAAATTGGAAACACGTAAGCAAGACAGCTTCGCACTCTATTTTCTCTTCAACTCACCCTCGACTCGAACCATTGGAATACAGAATGCAGACTTTCACCCCGCCTCTGAATTACCCTTTACGTTCTTCTTTTTCATGCTTATCATCACTCATTTTTTCATCATTTTCTCATAGTTATACACATAGAAAGACAAATGTAATTGTATCTCCTACTGNAAAGAAAGTAAGATAGTGGGAGAAGTTACGTGGTTCAACGAGAAGAATAATTCCTTCCAAAAATAAAATCAAGCTGACACCTACCACTTAAAAAAAAAAAAAAAATTGGAAACACGTAAGCAAGACAACTTAAAAACGTCTAATATCATTCTACATCCGAGTAAAAGGTGCTGATTTATTGGATCATTGACCAATACTCATACTCATCACTTATATATTTAACTGTAAATAGTTTTGGCTAAAAGCTGAGACTTAAGACCATGGGTACTTTCCTTACTATCAAAGTCTGCGATTCCTGGCCCCCAGAACTTTTTTTTTGAGCTCACCTCGAATTTTAAAAAAAAATTTGTTTAAGAGATTTTGGAAACTATTGACAAACAATCCTTTTTAGACAATATTTGTTTTAGTGAAAGTGAAGAAATATTTAGGTGGATCATAAGAGAAAATAAATTGAACTAAGAGGTTCCTACATTGTTCTTATTTCTAAAAATTAGCTTTTAAACATATTTTAGAGAGTCAAAATTAGTCCAGTGAGATAGTGCTAAAATATAATATATATTTAAGTACGTTGTATGCAAAAGTTTTTAATAACTTTAAATCTCTTAATTCAGCTTAAAATATAATTTTTCAAGTCATTCGGATCTACATCATACAGTTACCAACTATGCAATAATAGGCATGAATATGCGTTTGTAATATTAACAAAAACATATCTTATGGCTAAAAATATTTACAATTTATGTTTAAATTAAGATAGCAGACCTAATTTCACAGGAAATTATTTTATTTGTATGATATACAACAAATTTTTAAAATTAATTTACTGTATGTATGGGTAACTCTAAATGTGAATGATTGAATTCATCGACATTACTCATCCATGACTAGTTTTTCCAAAGCAACTCATCATTCAGGTTTAACTTTTAACTAGTTTGTAGAAAAATTGTCATAAGCAGTAATAAGAAAAAAGTGCTACCTCGACCAGACCTTAAGCTTGTATCTCTTCCTTGCCAAGAAAGCGCGTTACCGATTTCACTACTTAGGTTTTGGCGACTTTCTCTTCTGAATTAATACACTTAAACTTGACGATTTGGCGACTTTGCAGTCGACGCCTGCTTTTATGATGTACAACAAATGTTATTAATTAATCTTAGTTTTCTATAAGTAAGTATTAATGCGAGTAATTGTGTTTTATCTTTAAGATTTATCCTAATGTGGTATCACCGTAACATACTTGTTTGTTTAAGAACGTTAAATTTATCAACTCATATTGTACATTTACTATGGCTCACGATGAAATCTTAGTGAAACCATTTTGTATTTATTATGGCGTACTATCTTATGAATAACAATATTAGACTGTAGTTTTCCTATATGAGCTAAGCAATCACCAGCACATAAAAAAATAAATATTTATGTCTGTTTCTTATTATAAGATGTTTGATTTTGACTAAAGTTATCTCCGTTTCTATTATTTGAGAACATAGTGAGTCGTTACTATATATGTCTTGATTTTTTTCTTCTTCCTTGGCCTTCTCAGCATCTCAACCTTTTTTTGTTCAGCGTTAGTGTCCCGCTTGTCATAAGAATTATAACACTACACATTACATTCATACCAATCTCTCAGACCAACAGGAACTGCACTCATTTCTGAAGTCGGCATCACAACTCTATGGTACATCACGTCACGAGGACACAAATACAAGCATAAAAGGTCAAAGGGCGTAGTTGTTGTATGTTTGTGTCTAAGTCACATATATTGTTTCCATACCAAGAATACAAAGGGCAATTTTACGCCCAGGATCAGTTTTTGCGCCCAGTAAATCACTTTGAGCCCTAGAGCAGAAAAATACTTTGGACTTGGGGGGCACAAAAGATTATTTTCCCCTAGGTTTGAAGTGATTACAAGTTGGACCTTCTGGCCACAGAAAGAAAACGAAATAATACGAATCATTACCAAGAGTAAAAAATAAATCGTAAAATACGTACATAACCTATTGAACACAACATTAACTACAATGGTCCAGACCATAGTTAGATAAAAAATTAGTTCCACACGACTAAAAACAGACGAAAAAAAAATTTATTTTTCCCATTTGCGATGACTGATTTACTATCTTCGAAAAGATTTTTAAAAACTTTATTTTACGGTTGTGAAAAAAATTGTATCAGTTCCACTAGTTGTCGCAAAACGGATATCTTTTATAACAACCTTACTCAAATTACAATGAAAACCATATTTTTTCACGTTCAATAATTATTGTTATAGATAATCTACCGCAAACAGCAGAAACTTAAGAACTTCAGAAAACACAACAGAAAATAAGTAGGTGAACTATGTTAGTTCTGGCACCATTTGGCTCCTTTCTACCAAGTTGTTGAGGGGAGAGATCGATCGGGCGGTGGGTCGCAGGCTTAGGTGGTAGGAAAAGAGGTACAAGCCAGAGCGCGATCAGGTCATGGGTGGGGAAGAAAGGAAGCGATGGGTGGGGCGGGATTTGGTCACTTGGTGGGAAAGCTATCGGGCGGCGGGTAGTAAGGACCACTTAGTCGATATCGTCGGGATGGGGAGGCTTTGTGATACGGTTCTTATCCACACGCATGCGTTAGCCTCGGCTAATTGATTTTTTGCTACTGATTTAGGCATGTAATATACCAGCTTAATATTTCTTATTCTTGGAAGCAAGCGCATCAAGTGATGCAAGATGTCAGAAAAAACATGTATACTATTCTATTATCAAAAGTACATAGTGTACTTTTTTCAATTGCTCAACGCTTGCTTACTCATTTTCAACGCAGTACCTTGACAACGAATGTAGCTATGATTTCTTATCCACATGCATACATTAGCCGTGACCGCCGCTTCCTACTTGGGTGTAATAATAATACACCAGCATAAAATTTTTTTTTCTTAGAAAAAGCGGGCATATCGAGTAATACAAGTTGGCAGATAGAACATGTTTACCATTGCATTGCTAAAAGCGTTACCCAATGCCGATTGACTAAATTGTCTTTAACGCAGTACCACAGCCAACGAATAAAGACAGTTACCGAGATAAAGTAATTTTGAAGGGTGCAAGACTAAGTAGACATAAAGTAGAAAAATCGACATAGAATGATAAAAAACTAATTTATTATACGTAAGTATTATGTATCAAGTGTAAGTAAAGAAAATCGTTTTGCCGTTGCGGTTCTTTCAAAATCAATTTTTCTTAAATCTGTACCATTCTTTACAGTACAATGAGATAAAATAAATTGGTGATTTACGCATTTAATATCATCTGTACTAATATTTTTTGAAGGTGGACATTGCTTAATATTACCAATGTTCTTATGAAATAATTAGGATGCACCAATATTTAGTAAGCGTATAAATCATACTATAAAAAATGTAACTGTTAAATGGCACGTGGAAAACAGTGAGAAAATAGTCTTTTTTTTCAAAATAAGATAGCTTCTAACGGCTTAGTCTGATTCTAATGATTTTTTTTCATTTTCTAGCTTAAAAATGGTAGAAGAACACGAGAGTGGTCCGAAGTGATTCTTAGACTCTGGAGAAAGGGTCAGTAAACCCCCCCCCCCCCAAACGTGCCCACAACGACAAAAAAACTACATTTTTCATAAACATTGTTATCATTTATACTAATTACATAAAATAACTATCCTTTGCATTATCAAGGTAACATTTCTTAAACATAAGGACGATTCGTAAGGATTCGAAATAGTGGTGGCAATATAACAGCCAACATTGAAACGTTATAAATAATTTTCATTGTTTTTGTCGTAATTCAACCTTATTCAACCCAAATTATTCTAAATAACGATAAAACGAGCAGTAAAAGTGATTTAACGTAACAAGGTGTTAGGTTACACTCTTAATTTAAAAATAACGACCAACATAAAATGGCGAATCAACTGTTTCACGACAACGTCTACAATATGGGTATCAAATAAAAGGGCTTAGTAATGGCGAAACAACTATTTCACGACAGTCCCTACGATTGGATATTAAATAGAAGCGTATGGTACGTATAATAGATAATAATCTATTAAGCCATTTTATATTAAAAATAGCTGCTAACAAAAATTTTTAGATTGTCTTCTTACTAATACATAAAGCAAAATTGCAAAACCGTTGTAATCGCTGACGGCGAAAACTACTCAACCGATCTTGCTGAAATTTTGCATACTGGTTCTTGATGCTTTCTAGACGGTCTTAGTATATTTATATATCTTTAAAAAATTAACGACAGTAGTAATAAATAAGTCAAAAGTTTTTTAAAAATACGATAGCTTTTTACTTTAGTTCAGTAGGATTCACTAGGTGGCATAGAAGTAAAATTAAAGCTACCTGCAATAGAATTAGATAAGTCTGATTATTATATCCCCGAGTAAAGTACCGAATAATAGAGTCGATCATCGGCAGTGCGTGAAGCCAACAGCTGGGAATCATATAGCTGGGTATCCCAGCTACTGACATCACTGTTCTCTAATGGACAAGAAACTTACGTTGCACTCCATCCTGAACCATGAGAATTGACGAGTGCCACCAATAAAGAAGTGGTCTAAATACTAACGTCTCCAGAAAAATATCAGAACACATTTTGCTCTAGCATTTAGGGGTTTCATGGACATTCTTTTAACCATTGGGGATATCAGAGCAGATATTGCTACAATAACAAACCAGGAAAAATAATTCTGACAAGTTCAGGCAGCCACAATAGCATCTTTTTCAGTGGTCGCCTCAACAGCATACCCACAGAAAAGATATCCTCCAGGCTCACTTTCCTGACTAACGATAAGCAGTTGGTTATCCGAGAAATAAAGACGAAATATTATTTGGTTAGCGGCGTACCTATCTCTAACACGGTCTCCGTACGCATAGACTCCAACAGTGAGAGTCAAGCTACCCACAGTAAGCTCTTTATCATCAAGAGTAATAGTAAGCAATGGCAAGAAGTATCAGCATCGGCCCTTTTTCGAGTAATCGTAAGTATTTACGCTCCGTACTTAACCATCGATCTCATCAGTTCTTTTTAGGGCTACCTAATGTTAAACTACCTTGCCAATAAACACATTTTACTATTATTTTTGGCAACCATTCGTCAACTAAAAAACTTCATAAAGGCGGCCACTATTAAACCAAGTCAGTCATTTACTGACAGACGTAACGAGCAGAGTTGTTCGTTGCAAGACTGGGAGCACTGGCAACCGACGTCCATACATTACGTTACCCTCTCAACACTAAGCATTCAACTAGAAATTACCGATCCTCACCAAAGTCTTCGCTCGGCAAACCTAACAGCTATGAAGGAAAAATAAACTTTAGCAAACAGAACAGTCTCCAACGGGTAATCGTCAGAAACTAATCTCCCTACCTTAGGTTGTCAAAACGACTGAGCTTTGCAAAATATGAAAGTGCTTTAGACACCAACGTCTCAAGCGTCATACCAGGAGACGTTAGGAAACATTAGGAGAGCTCCAACGCTTAAGATGTTGTAGTTCTTCTTCCAATCTGTCTGCTGCTATAACATTAGGCCAGAGAAGATCACCCAGAGGTACGGAGACAGTCACGTTTGCTGGAAACTTCAGTCAAGGAAGAGTTTACTTAAGAAGCTCACCAGTCCTTTTTAGAGCCATCAGAAGTCGAGCTACCTACCCCATAAATATATTAGAACTTGACACAAAACAAAATTGACAAAAAACAGCCTGTACGGCTCACAAAATCAGAGAACGTATATCAAAATTGAAGCAGCAGCGTCAAAATCGGCAAATAAAAAATTTACTAAGCAAAAGATCCACCTTTTATTATAACCCTTACAGTAATCTATTAAATCTTCCAGATTTTTAAGTAAGTCAAATATGTGTTTGTATTTTTGTGGCTATAAAAAGTGTAGATATTAAGCTCCAGGACCTTGTTGCTTGGGTAAAAAAGTTGGGAGATAAGGGGAGATAGTTGTTTAATTATACATTTTTCGTGAGTTTTAAATCTTTACAGCTTTAAAAAGTAGCCCTTTTTGTAGATTATACGGCAGGAACTGCAAATCAACCGTTCATTAGGGACAATGATAAATTGATGACATAAGAAACGCACCGAACTTTTCAGCATAATTAAATGTTTTTCACTTTTTACAGCTTATTAGTTGATAAAATAAACTGTATGGATTCTTAATAAATATGTTTTTAATAAGAAGATATTAGTTCTAAGAAATGTCAGGAATCAATGTAAAATTTTTTTAATGAACACGTTTTACATTACATGTCAACACACTACGGTGTTCCATTTGGTGAGTCTTGGGCGAAGCCGACGGGGACCGCCACTTGTTCTATATATATATAAGACCCATGTATATATATTTATTTTCTTAAGTCACTGTAATGTATTGTTTATTGATGTATAAATTTTTTTTTTATATTATAGTGCTTTACGTCCGGCTCCTTTAACAAGGGCACTACTATGGGCACTTAGCACTTTGGAGAAGGAAGGGAAGAGGGATGGAAGGCCTCCCATTACTGGGAGGGGGTTAGGGGGAAATTAGGCAATTATGCTGCGAGGACGTCGCCTAAGCCCTCCTCGAGGAGCATTGCGTGGTGAAAAAGCACATGTGAAAAATCACAGAGGTACTTGCCCGAAAAGTCGCACTGGCCGGAAACCGAACCACAGTCTCCCGCGTGCCAATCCACGACCTAGCCGACTGAGCCATCGCGCGCTCCATGTATATATATATAAGACCCTAATAAAGACTCTATATATATAAGATCCATAATATTAATGATAAAAAAGTGAGTATGAAAAGTCACATGCGTTTACATGCGTAAATTTTTTGTCCATTCCAAATAGCGACTAATATAGTATGGCGAATCCGATAAAGTTATCAAATTCCCATGATTTTGGTGTTGAATAGTATGATGTGACAAGCAGAATGCAGACAGTTATACGACTCTATCGCGATTGCTATAGTACAGGCTGGAACAAAATATTTGACTATTCGTTAATTCGCAACTTCTTTTAGATGAATATTATAAACTTGAATACAAAAAGTTGCACGCTGTAAATTTTTATTCAGCATAGTGGTGGCCAGAAACTAAAAAATTCATTTAAAAAAATCTTTCAACAAAAACAAAATGTCAGGTGAGTTTGTGGTAAGAACATTAATACTTTTTTAATAATTTGTGATTGACTTTTTATTGTAAACGAAAATTTTATTTTTCCAAACACAACGTTAGAAAAGTCATAATATGAAAATTATAAAAATTAAAGTCTTTTTCCTTTTTGGCACAGAATTTTACTGGAGATTTTATTGAATATTAATCTGGTGATTTTACGCACAATAAACGTAAACTAAGTAATTTTTACACTTAACTTCAGCTGCGGGTCAATATTACAACAAATTGAGCAATATTTGTGTTCTTGACATCCAAACGCCATACCATTATTTAATTGAGTATCATGTGTTGCTAGCCTACACTTTAAGTAATAAGTACAAAATACTTAATCTTATGATTGTATGAGATGTATACTGAATAAATATAGTTTTTCGTGGATAAGGCAAAACTAAACTTGCCCCAATAAATATTATTCTATTAATTCTTTGCTAGTTTAATGATGTAATCAAATACAATTTGTTGACACAGTATGAAAGCATCAATGGGTAAAAGTTTAAAAATATGGCTCATCAAAGTTACCTAACCTTTCATTTTTTTTTAAGGTAATTTTCATGATCATTTGGTTATAACTTTAGAATCTGTCCAGAGATTTTCGATGTATATGGCAAGATAACATCTTTTAACACTCTCTTATTTAAAAATGATTTATTTTGCTCTGTCTTGACGTTGTTCATCTGCAGATGATCATCTTTTTTCAATATTTTTCCATAGGTCGAATAATTGTATGTTATTTAACAACAAACTGAGCTAAACGATTCGAAATTTTGCTAATTACTCTGAGGCCTGCCTAAACTAGGTTGAAATCACCAGACGTCTGATAAAACTATCATGTCTCATAGAACTACAAAATTCCGATGATATAGAACCACAAAAAAAGTGTCAGAGTACTTTCAACTCATCCACTTTATTTTGTGCTTTTTGATCGCTGAAACTGAATCTGTCATTAGAATTATCCTAGCTCGTCAAGATGTAATAAAATCTAGCCTCAAAAATTCGAAAAATCGAATAACAAGTTTTTTTAACACATTTCTGTAAACTTCTGCAACCAATGGTCCCTATAACTAAAGATTCTTAACAGATAAGCTTTCAAAAACAAGCTTATAAGACAAAGATCACTTATCAAACCACTAAAGCTCACACAACATAACCTTGAACACACAAAAAATTCAGCAACTTAAGCTTTCTTTCAAAGTTTTGAAAGCTTATACACTTATTAGTTCTATAGTTGAAGATCTTAAACAAAGTAGGTTAAAACATAAGCTTACAACCCTGAAATCACTCTCTGATACACCAAAGGTCAAATAACGTAACCTTAAATTTTTAAGACCCAATAGCGAGAGTTTTTTTACAAAATTCTCTAGGCTTGTACACCCACTAGCACTTCTAACTAAAATTTCTGAAAGACTCACTTAAAAACACTAACCAATAATTTTCAGATAGTTCTTTAAACAATAGAAGCTTAAATAACTCAACCCTAAAACTTAAATATCCAAGAACGTTAGTTTCTTAACCAAATCTTGTGAATTTACACATACTATCCTATAGTCTCATAGTTTTCACATCTTTAACAGTTGAAGAAGTGTAAAGTTACAATACATATCTTTAATATTTATGTAATAAGGTGAAATAAATAATTCGATTGCTAGAGTTACAAAAGTGTGATTAAGTAGAGCGAGGACTCGGACAAAAACTTAGATGATAGTTTTGACGAGAGCGAAGATGAGCTAATTTATGCTAGTGATGAAAGTGAGTAGGATACAAATGCTTTTAAAAGAACGACAGATCAAAATAAAATATGTGATTCATCGGATGAAGAAGATATGTAAGAGCATATTTCATCAATACTGTCCACACATACAAAAAATTTCATCCACGATTAAAATCTGTAGCTATAAACAAAATCCTAACTAATTTTAATTTATTTTTCATCTGTATATATACAAACTTCGGTATTATTAAATGGCTTGGTTAACATATATTCAATGCTTAAAAATATTACTCATAGAATAATTTAAGCGATAGGATAAAAAACATTAAATGATTTTATTTTTAAAATGTTTATTTAGTATGAATTATAGACTTTATGATAAAAAATATAAGAATATAGTTTACTGTCTGAATAATTTCCATGCAGTAATACAACAATTACCACAGCATGCTGAAAAAAAACCTAAAATACTGCTCTATTTAAAAAGGATTACCCGAAGATAGCCTTCATCGTAAATTTAGTAACAAATAAAGCAGACGTGAAACAAACTGTAGCAAAATAGTTAATTCGCCATTTTGTGCAAGACACCATTTTGAATGCAAAACGTTGCAAGACGTTTTACTCTAACCTAATCAGTATAATCTTTTATTTGATACCTATATTGTAGGAGTCACCAAGAAATAGATGATCCTTAGTTTTGTATTAATCAATATTTAGGATAGAAAATTTCGCAACTTATTTTACTCGATCCTACTTACCGTTTCCTTTCGTTTGATACCTATATTATAAGAGTTGCAGTGAAATAGTTAAATATGTTATATTTACTGAACCATTTCATTTAATACCTATATATAAGATGTTGTAGTAAATCAGATGATCCACCATTTTGTGTTAGTCGCCATTTTTTAGTCAAAATGGTACTTCGCACCTTATGACATTAAATGCACGTTTATTGCTTGTTTGATTATTATTTAGAAAGAACTGTAGTAAATCAGATCAAATTACGACAGAAAAACTAAATATTATATACAATTCTTCCATCTTGACCATTTTATTGCTACTACCATCTTAGATCCTTACGAATCGTCCTTATTATTCAGAAATGTGACCTTGATAACACAAATAATGATTTTTTCTATTTAGTATAAACTACAACAATGTTTGTTAAAAATGTAGTTTTTTTGTCATTTTAATGTACGTTTTAGGAGGTTCACGCCTCCCCCCCTCTGAGCCAATAGATCACTTTGGACTACTTTTCTGTTATCGTATTATCCAATATCTTAAAATTTAAAATAAAAACTATTAGGATAGGACTAAGCAGTCAGATGCTATTTTATTTTGAGAGAAATTTGACTATTTCTTCCTACTGTGCGGTGCAATGAGACAATTTTTTCACGACCTTTCACGTAAATAAAATTATTTTTTTAAATAATTTCTCTGAAGTTTGTAGCTAGATCTTCGAAGAGAACCTCTCCCACACTGCAAGGAATACCGTGGTTATTAAGCTTCAACCATCGATTTTAATATTTGTTCTTAGGCAAGAGCTGTGCCTAAGAATTTAGGGGTTAAAAGACAAAAATTGACGATGCAGCATTTTCTTTTAAACGTATAACAGCGACCATTTTGAAAATAAATGTATTGTGCATGGTTCTAAAGCCATGAACATCAATTACGTATTTCGTTATCTCAACTTTGTGACTATTAGTAATCAACTAACCCCTCTATCGATGAGTATCAGTGATCCCTTTACATACAACTGCTAATCAGCGCTAGTTATCATTCGTATTACTTTCACAGAGGCAAATCAATACGTATGAAAAGTTCAAACAGCGTGCAATTTATCTGAGTTTATTTATGCAAGCTATAAGCATGACGTAGCAACTGCGCGAGAATTTTACTCATGCCAATGATTTGTCCCCTTATTTAGCAGCAGAAAAAAACGATAAATGTGTTAATTTGTTGCTTATACAAAATTATTATATTAATACGTATAGTGAGGGAAAATCAAAAAAGCAAGAAAACATTGACAAAGAACACGATGGTTTTCTTAGCACTGAAGCAATGGATGAAAATGAGATATAAGAAGATAGAGGAGATTTTCTTAACGCTGAGGCAATGGACACAGATGAAGTAGAAAAATACAGACGACTTAGAAGCAAGTTAAGATGGTGATAGTAGTGCTAATAATTATAATAATACAAAATGTCACTACGTATAGACTAAAGACTTGTCTAGATTGACAAGCAGTTCTTTAACAGAACATCAACATAAAATACATGGTTTCTACCAATGTCTTTATTGTTTCACAACTGATAAAAAGTTAATAATACATACAGTTGAGTGCGTTAAAGTGAATAAGTGTAAAATAAGCTTGCCAAGGTATGATAATAAAATTTGTAAGTAAAACTTCTAATCAATAGCAAACGAGCAATACAACACCATGAGCATTAGGAGTTGGATGTTATGTGCAACTTTGATAAGGCAAAATCACGCTACGTTTGCTACAGAAAGGAAACTGAAAGCAGTAAAAATCCAACTTCTTAGTTTGTGAAAGAAATCGAGAAAAGCTTTTCATTCAAGACGATTCATAGTCTTTCGAGCAAATCAAAACGCGTGAGACGAAAAGTGTCTTTCAGTACGATTATGTCGCGTCATTCGAAAAATTTAAAGGAAAACTTATGTACTTTTATTAACAGAAGCATTTGAAAACCTTAAAAAATAATGGCTTCAAGGTTTATAAATAAGATTTCACTCACTATTTTACTACTCCAAGCTTCACTTGTGATGCCATGTTGAAAAAAACAAATGTCAATTGTGATTTAGTTATAAATCAAGAATGTTTTACAGATTTCACTATAACAAATTATTGACATTGGTATGGTTATGTTCATTGAATAGACATACGAGGTGGAATAAGCCAGTGCTGTAACAGATATGTAGAAGTTAATATTCACCATGCGAAGAATTATAAAAAAGTTCGGACTAAAAGATATACAGCATAGTTTGACGTAAAGAATTTGTATGGCTCAGCGATGACACAAGAACGACCTTATGGTAAATTTTAGTGAGTTAAAATTGTTGAGCAACATCCTTATGGTTTTTATAATATTGGCAACGAAAGTGCTAACGGATATATTTTATAAGAAGATTTAGAGAATCCAGAGAAGCTTTAGTTTTTTCATAAAAATTTGCTATTTTATCCCGAACAAATTCGAGTTCAAGGCAGCCCAAATTAATGACAACATGATATAACAAGCATAAATATGTACTTAATTATAAAGCCCTCAAGCAAGCCATACATCATGGATTAGACGGATAAAAATTTATCGAGCCTTAAAATTCTGTTACAGTCTATGGCTTAAAGAATATGCTGATTTCCATAGAAATGAGAGGAAAAGTTAAAAATAAGTTTGAAAAAATAATTTTTAAACTATTAAAAAATGCTATTTTTATAAAAACGATGAAAAATTAAAGAAAGCGTATCGATGTCAAACTTCTTAATCATAATGATAGACAATATAGTGCGGCAGCGTACACTGCAAAGCCAAATTTTAATAGCTGCGATATTTTTAATGAAAATTTTGCAGTAATACAGCTGCAAAGTACAAAAAAGGTAATGAAAAACTCAAAAAATCATTGTTAACTCTTATATACTGATACGGACAGTCTGATATATGAGATAACGAACCATGAACTTATTAAATTATGAATTCGGATATTAATGACTTTTACACATAAGATTATTCAGAAAATTGTAAATTAATAATGCCATTATTAAGTAAGAGAATCGTTGGGCTCGTGAAAGACGAGTGCAATGGCAATATTACATTGAAATTTTTTGGTCTCAGAAGTAAGACGTATATTTTTCTCGTTGAAAATAAAAATGTGGTTAAGGAAGCGAAGGGTGTTAGGAGTAACGTCGTAAAAGCAACTATCAAATTTAAAGATCTTACTGAGTTCTTACGTGACCTAATTATTAACACCAATCGAGAGCCAATTAATATAAGATCGCGTCATCATATGCTTCACACTAAGAGGCAAAGTAAAATTGCTCTTATTTCCCGAAATAATAAAAAATATCTTTTATCAAACACTGCAGATGCACTGCCTTGGGGTATTATAAAATTAAAATAAAAAAACACAAAGAGCTGGAAAGTGTGTAGAGAATCATAGAAGACCAGCAGATAATAAAAAAGAAATGTAGAGGGAGAAATTTTCCCAGTACTGGGAGAAAACCTACATCTTGAGCAGCATTAACCAGCAGGGCTTAGTCAGAGTGTAGTGAGCAGCTAAAAGTATCAACTACTTTATCATACAACGGAAGCTGCTCAGGTCAACAACAAGCTCTCAAAAGAACAGGTTTTGTAGTTGGAAAATTTCTACGGACATAAGCAGATCCGTTGAAGACAGCAAAGTGTAGATATAAAAGTTGTGACTTGTTTTTTATTCATATGTATTTTTACTATTTATAAAACTCATACAATTATTTTATGTTTTAGATGGCTGGTCTGCAGAACTTAATCAACTGCCCTGTGGAAGATTCTTTCCTTCCAGCAAAAAAAATAAAAATAAAAAAAAATGGTCAAGGAGCAAAGTCATGTGGTGACAAAGTTAAAAAAACCTTGTTACCTAATAAGGTATTTCAGTATGCTGTGAGTGATAAACTATCATTTACTAGTGTGTTATAATCCATCGATAGAAAAAAGCTCTCAGTTTACTATAATGGTGATCGTGTTAAATTTTAAAACCCATAAAAGTTTAGTTAAACAAAAACAAAAAAAAGTCATTTTTGTGGAACTAGTTTGACATGGGAAACATGAACGATACAATCCATTACATTTTTAGAGCTCTTATTCATCCCAGAAAATCATATACAAGATATAACATTTGCATACATATTGAAAAAAGTTTTATTTGCACACATGATTGATAAAATTGTAAGACTAGAAAAAGGTTTATACAGTATTTATACGACTTGTAATTTTTAATCATTTTTATAATTTTAATTTTTTGTTACTGTCAATCCAACTGTTATGGGTATTATCAAAGCCCAAGCATTTGACGCATATTGGATTTTTTCGTCGACGAAGAATTTTTTCAACAATATCAGGATACTTGGTTTTCTGCAGTTTCTGCTCGTAGAAGCTTCCAGAAATAAGCTGATTTCAATAACTCTTTAAGTAGTAAGTTAGTGGATTAATTGGCACTACTCGTGCTACAGCAAGTGCCTCAGTTGACCAGTTACATGAGTATCATTTTTCAAACACTTGCTGAGAACTACTTATTCGTACTTTATCTCCTACTTTGAATTCCAGTTGTTTTCTCATTCTTATCCTTCTTGATGAGAATTTTTTCAAAATTTTATTTTCATTAACAGCTGACATTTCCTTTAGTTTTACAGCTATTGTTCGATACTTTCGATTATTATGAGCCGTCGGTTACTTAGATAAAATATCAATCCACTTATATCTGCCATGCAAGCTAAAATTTTTCCGCATATTGTACTGTAGTGTACGATTAAATCGCTCACATATAGACGTTTTAAGGTTACTGTACGTTGATTACAAGTTAGTTTCGTTCTTTTGGATAAGACTTTGAAAATTTAAAGTGTAAAACTGTTTGCCACGATCTGTTTGCAAAGTAGGAAGTACTCTTTCCTTTGTTAATATCAACTTCATAGCTGCAGTCACATCTTTACCGATTTTATTCTTTACGGGCACCACCCATCCGTACGTGTAGAATCCATTTACAACTATAAGCAAATATATATTTGAACCAAATATCTGTTATATCTATTTAAACTTTTATTTTTAAGAGAATAAGGTATCATTTCCACAAGATTAGCTTGAAATGTTTCATTCAAGCCCTAAACATCAAACTTTCGGCAGAGTTAGTTGCGGCTCGCAGGTTTTTGAAGGTGTTCCACTACACTTCCATCTTTCCTAGCTATCTTCTAAGATGATATAAGATATGTGTACTACAATCTTGTTAACAGTATTTACTTCGCGCCACAAATTTAGAATTGTTTCTGAGAAAACATCAATTAAATTGCTTAATAGTACATTTATTTTCTCCGTTTCATTCAAAATAAAACTTTTTCTGTTTTTCTAAGGTAGTGAGGTTCAAAGCATCAGAAGATTAAATAGCTAATGCAACATTGCACAATCTTTTATTTTTCAAGTCAAACTGACCATCTGTTGTGAACTTATATCCAATTCCTTAAGGACCTCGACTACCACGTTTCGACTTAGCTGATCCACGTCCGAATATGCCGATACTCATTCCGATACTAAAGTAGAATTGATAACGAAGCTCAAGATGTACTATTAGCTTCACAAAGCTCCTAAGCAATTAAATTGATTTTATAAGTGTGACTTGGATTACCGGATAATTTATTTTAGACAATTCACCAGTTAACTAGGGTCGTCCCAGAAAATGGAGTCCATTTGCGTGTTCAGCCTAGCAATTTCAAAAGAAGGTATGGATCCACTTTTCTTTTATATACGTGTGGGATTAAATCGACGGCTCGTACGAAAAGAATCACAGTAAATTTGGCTTCGACAAAGAAAAACACATCTCATTTAGTTAAACGAAAAAAATACCAACTTCAGGTTTCTCACGAAGGCTATGACGGTTTACGAAGTCTGATGAAGACTAACTTACACACTCGCGCTCCGCCGAAGACAATCACGCATAGCAACACTCTTACGAAAGAAAGCATAGTATGCGTAGTTGGACGAAAAATATCACAGCTAAGTGCAATATGACGAAAACAATCACGGCTTACTATACTCCGACGAAGAAAATCACACCTCCTAAAGTCTAACGAAAAATATCAAGACTTACTACGCTCTAACGAAAATTATTACGGATAGCAACACTCTTACGAATTATATCACAGTTCGTAGAGTTAAACAAAAAATATCACTACTAACTGCTATCCAACGAAGACCATCACGGTATCTTTTAGCTAACCGAAAAGCTTTACAACTCGTCTAGTTGAACAAAAAATAGAGCACGTCTTACTACGCTTCAAGGAAAAAAGACAAATCAATATTGAAGATATTCTTTGCCATTATTATAAATGTTATGTTAAAAGGGTACAATTAAATGTTGAACCTGCCAGTTATTAAATGGGAAATCGACGAATCAACTCGCTAAACAGCACACCCCACAGGTAATCTATTTTTATAAAGAAAACGTTATTTTTACCTAATATTTAGAGGTATACTTATATAAATTTTAAAATTATTACAAATATAAGCAACTAAATTAATTTATCGATGAGTAAGTATTAATGCGAGTAATTTAAAATTAAAAAACAAGGTGACATTTTTTTAATTGCTGCGCATGACAATTTTTTGACAAACTAGTCGTTTTAACTACAAAAAAAAAAA
>NW_019379617.1:310739-323155 GCF_000648655.2 Copidosoma floridanum | reverse complement strand
TTCCTTGAAGCGTAGTAAGACGTGCTCTATTTTTTGTTCAACTAGACGAGTTGTAAAGCTTTTCGGTTGGCTAAAAGATACCGTGATGGTCTTCGTTGGATAGCAGTTAGTAGTGATATTTTTTGTTTAACTCTACGAACTGTGATATATTTCGTAAGAGTGTTGCTATCCGTGATAGTTTTCGTTAGAGCGTAGTAAGTCTTGATATTTTTCGTTAGACTTTAGGAGGTGTGATTTTCTTCGTCGGAGTATAGTAAGCCGTGATTGTTTTCGTCATATTGCACTTAGCTGTGATATTTTTCGTCCGACTACGCATACTATGCTTTCTTTCGTAAGAGTGTTGCTATGCGTGATTGTCTTCGGCGGAGCGCGAGTGTGTAAGTTAGTCTTCATCAGACTTCGTAAACTATGATAGACTTCGTGAGAAGCTCTTAGCTGGTATAGTTTTCGTATGTATCTGCAGTGTGATTCTTTTCGTACGAGCCGTCGAAATGATGGGGCGATAATATTACATGTTATCATTGATAATATTACATATTTGTTATCATTGTACAAACGAATCGTCTCATTTTTATCAAATTTACTTTTATGCGCATTTGTAATTTTTAAGATTTGTTTGTATTTAACTACATCATCTGATGACATGTGTTTTTGATTAAGATGCTTTTTATAAATAACTTTATAAATCTATCGGCCACTAGATATTTTTAATACTTTCTTTGAATTTAATTATTTTTGAAATATATAGGCAAATCACAAAATATGTGTTGTTCATTTTTTTTTCTATTTCTGGCTCATTTTTATCAAGTATTTATAAATATGAATACATAGGTACATTTTTATGGATATCATGCGCTAAATGATCTTCACTTTTTTCAATAATGGGATCATAGTCATCAATAATATCTTTAGACAATAAAACATCTTTTTTATCATCACTGTTACCATTAGCTGATTAGAAGATTTATGTGTCAATTTTATTAATTTTTGGCTTAGAAGGCTTGAAGAATTTTTCAGGAAAATATTCAGAGCTATGTGGCACGTTTTTGTTCTCTTAGCAACTTCGCCAGAATTTTGCTAATGCCAACGCCGTTAAGCGTTACGTGATTTTCTGTGAAATAGTGCATTAGAATACCAACGCTTACTGAATAATGATAATGTTACTGAGATTCAAGATTTTATTGATCACAATAAAATAGTGCTTAAAAGTATTTCCAACTATAAAATTGTCATAAAAAAAGTAAAAAAAGTAGTTAAATATTGAGTGTCTTTTATCAACTTTTATAAGAGTATTTGATTAGAAGTTAGAAGCAGAAGAGCCAGGACTTAATAAACAGTTAGACAATGAAGATAATAAGTCTGTGGTGAGAACTAATCTTAATAGTGCTTTTTAATTCGCATAAAAACGGCTGTAGTGGAAAAAGTAGGTAATTAGCTATTGTAAAACTCTTTGAATCTGCGGAAAAAATTTTCAATTCAGAAGTGCGAGAAATTCTCGACAAGCCAAATGCTTTAAGAAGTAATACAGTATTGGCAGCAAAGACTTTGGTGTTAAAAAATTATACACAGGCAGTTAAAGTGACATACTTTAATACTAAGTCTGATAACAAAAGGTAAATGTCCTTGTTATGACCAAAAACTTTCTCACACGTGTTTCTTTGATTTTTTTTCTTAACTATAAGCTTTTATGGTAGAGGTTTTGGTTTTTTTTCTGGTGCGCTATAAATTTATAATCATTATTTTTACTTTTAAATGTGGTTCTTAATTGTTAAATTAATTATTTTATAATAAAATTATAACACCAAAATGTACATAACTTTGTAACATTCTACCTATTGTTTCATAGTTACATTAAATATTGTTTCATAGTTATATTAAAATACTCGAAAACTTTATTTAGAAATCATTAAATACATTAAATTTACAGAGACATTCTACTATGTTATCATATTTTGCGCGCTCATGACTATATTTAAGAGTCTTAAATTTTGCAATATACATTAACTTGTGTTAAAATGTGCCATAAACAGTTTTCGTTTCTATTCGATAAAAAATAAATATAACATATTTAATACATGTATTATTTAAAAAATATTAGATACAAAAATAATTTAAAAATTTTTTGTACACTTCATAAGAAAATACAGAAGTAAATAAAAAAAAGCTGGAAGAAGTTCATCGAACCCAAAAACTTTGGGTTTGAAAACAAAAGTTCTACCTCTGAACAAACGACTAGAGAGATCTGCTAGGATATTTTGTGGAATTTAGTGAGGTACCCTAGCATAAGTTTTTGATATGAATGTTAAGAATAATTAATGTAAAACTTTTTTTATAGTTTCATTATCGATATTTTCTAAAATAATTGTAGTTTAGACGTGTTTTTCAGTAGTTTCGCATCAAAACTCAGTAACATATAGGTAATAAACAGGCATTTTGCCGTACTGCTCGAAAGGTAATAGTTATCAGCATCTATAGGTAAGTTACCCGGTTGCCCACTAACACTAACGCTGCCTGCCTTATAGGGGGCATAACTAAAATATAAAGAGAAAATACTGCGGACGTGAAATCGGCCGATCTGACCTTCTATGCAACAAGAGTATATTCTATATTTTCTGGTAATACGTACAGCTCAAAAAATAGATTATGTTCAATTTTGTCCCTATTTGTGGAATTATCCATAAAATTAAATATTTAGCGTATAGAAAGTGACATGTTAAAGTTGGACAGCCTATTGTAAGTTAAGTAAGCAATAATACCATGGCAAAAATGTCACTTAAGAGTAATTTGAGGATGCTCTTTTTCATGAAATTAATAATAATAATAATAATGTGGGGATCCCAGTTAAAAAAATTAAAAAATTATTTTCACGAATATTGACCAAATAGTGAATTAGTTATGTTTTTTGTGTTTTTCGTTGAATTTTAACGTGGGATACACTTTATCATAACTATAAAAGTGACTTTGCTTTTGCAAGGAATTAATTTAAAAAACCTATAATGCCCCAAAGATTGAGTCATAATGACAGACTAGCTGCAGTCGTACCATAACCAAATCATCGATCAATAAGGTAAGCCGTACCTACGCCGTATTTCGTCATGCTTGGTAATACGGCAGTGCCGTCTGATAGGGTGCAGTCGTTTATATTTACAAATTTTAGAGTTCATCTTAAAGCAAAATGTAATGAAAATAATTTCCTAAAGTATTTCGTATAATAAATAATACTCAAGCAGCGCTGAGGGCCGACATTTTAAGAGGCTCCAATAGCTGCTACATAAATGAAAGACTATGCCAAAGTACCCCCTATTATTAATAATTCTATAATAATAATAATATTGATAATTATAATAATAATAATAATAGTAATAATACAAGCCATTGGTATAATGCTAGTAAAGGTAATATTAAAGCAAAAATGTACTGTAATGATATTTTTTAAGCAATCCAATAACACTGTTTGTCCTTATTTTTAATTGATATCTATTCATGTATTTCGCAGGGCCCTGTTCCGTTCAGGGGTGGGTTCAGAACCTTCGACTTCCTACTCCCAAGTCCACGCCTCTCCTTATACTTCGACTCCCAGTTTTTCATGGCCATGTTGGATTTTTTTTATAAATAACTGGTATTGTCGACATACTATTATGTTTGGTTTTTTCATAATTTTAAGAAAATTAATTTTCATTTTCGTTCATTTTCAGCATTCTCTATTCTTCGATAAAGCATGCAAACGCTGCACCAGACAGATTCAAGATGCACTAATTTTTTTTTTTTGCAAGAAAGTCGGCACATGTGAAATCGCGTACGAGTATACCAAAATCAACAATTATTTAATATGTCTTATGTATTCTAAAGCTAACGATTAAATTACAACTTAATAAACTACAATGCTTGTTTATTGTTGGATGATGGTTACTAAAAGTGCGTAGCATATAATTTTTCAAAGTGCTGATTGCCAGATAGTGGTAAAAACCACTAACCTATTGACCACTTCTACCCGCCTTAATTGATTGCTTAACGTAATCGCATAAGCCACACGAGCAAAAACTTCACTCTTTATATTTTAACTTAGACATAATTTGATTACTGTTAGTATCTTGACTCATCCATTATTAGACAACTTCTTGTATCTTGGCTAGGCCAAGATTCGACCTCTGTTCGTATCTTGGCTCGGCCACGATTTCATCTCTATTTCTATTTGGCACACCATAAATTTTACCATCGATCGTCTCTTGGCTCATCAAAGATTTGACCTCTGTTCGTATCTTGGCTTGGCCGAAAATTTTATATGTGTCAAGATTGAATTTGTTTTGTACATTCAAGATTTTATCATCGATCTTATCTTGGCTCAGCCAAGATTTGACCACTGTTCGTATCTTGGCTTGGCCGTACAATGACCATTGTTCGTATTTTGGCTCGGCCAAGGTTTTAGTGCTTTCAATACTTTTGCTGGGCCAAGATTAGACCACTGCTCATATTTCTACTTAGCCATGATTTACACAGTTTGTATTTTGGCTAACCCAAAATTTTACCATTATTCGTATCTTGAGTCAGCCAAGGTTTGACCACTGTTCGTATCTTGGTCCGGCCATACTATGACCATTGTTCGTATCACGGCTCGGCCAAGATTTTACTTTTCTTAATACATTTGTGTAAGCAAGATTAGTCCACTGTTTGTATTTTGGCTTAGTCATGATTTTACCACTGTATGTATTTTTGCCTACCTAAAATTTTACGACTGTTTGTATCTAGGCTTGGCTAAGATTTGACCATTGACCGTATTTTACTCTGGCCCAAAATGTTTTACCAGGTGAAAAGTGTACCCATGTTTGGATTCAACAAAATTTTAACTTTGTACGTCTTTTATTTTCGTCTTAGTTCAATATTTTTTATTTACCATTTATGGTATTATTCAATTATTGTAAAAAAGATGATACTTATAATAATTAATTCAATTATTTATAAAAAATCTTCTACTCATAAATGTGCTAAATAGTAATATATATTAAAAGCAGTATAATTGANTATTTTCGTCTTAGTTCAATATTTTTTATTTACCATTTATGGTATTATTCAATTATTGTAAAAAAGATGATACTTATAATAATTAATTCAATTATTTATAAAAAATCTTCTACTCATAAATGTGCTAAATAGTAATATATATTAAAAGCAGTATAATTGATAACATTTTTACTTTTATTCTAGAAAAAAAAGTAATTTTCAAAGTCTAAATAATAAAATACATTTGTCTGTACTTCAAAATTACATCTTTGACGTATTAATGCCAGCTTCTATACAAGCATGAATAAATTCTTTTTCGATGTTATTCTGATTTTTCTTCTGGCTGATCGTTTTAATCACATCGTCAGTTGATTTGTAGTCGATTGGACATATGTTAGCATGGTTTTTCACGTACATTTCACCTTTATTCGGCCCGTAAAATCGTATTTTCACTCCTGTTGACAAGTAATAAAATTTATTATATTATATTTCACTGACGTATAAAAGTTCCAAACTTTAAAGTAGTTTTTTCTAAAATCTACAATATATATACATATATGGGTGGTTCTGCCGTAACTGGCTCAAAATGACTTCAATTATGGTTTTAGAAAAAGTTGCTGTAAACATTTTTTTTTCTTGGTATTTTGATTTAAAATACTATCTATAACAAGTATCCAAAGCAATTCTACTACAAAGTTTTTTTGTCAAAAGATATACAATATTTTTAAAAGTGAATTTTAGTTCATTAAAATATCTTACTACTACTATTGTGAGGTACCGTGTACTTTAAAATAAATGTATAACTGCTAAATACTATCTTTGATGTAAGGATACATTCATTCTTGATAATTTTTTACTCTATACTTTAGCTGTGTTATTTGTATCAAGAACTCGATTAATTCATTAAAATATTTAGAAATCATTTAATACACGGCAATATTTAATAACAAACATATGGAAAACTAATTGAAAATCATAAAATTATTATGAACTATGTAAAAGTTCACAGAGGCAGAAAAAAGATTCTCGGATTAAATCTACTCATACTGTCAATCACGATATAACATTTATTTGTATGCAGTTGACCTATATATTTGGAAACAACTAACTTAATTAATTACGGGGCGTTTAATGCGTGCTCTGTAAACAAAAAAATTTAAATAAACTCACCCTTTATCTTCGATTTTCTTGTTTTTTTTTGGAGCTTCGAACAGTACTACGGCAGACCACCAAGGATACTGCCTGTAGTGCACCCACACCAACTCACCAACTTTGTAAAATGATAGAGGCTGTTGCGTTTTTATTACAGATGCTTTATGCAGGGCTTTCTCAACTCGCTGATCTGATAAGCATGGTGTAGAATTTAGGATTGATCGATTGTTAGAAGGGGACCGTGAGTGAGATCGAGAGCAGCCCGATAGAGACTGGGATCGTGATTTAGAAAAAGATCGAGAGAAAGCATGGTTTTGAGAGTGGAAAGAGCGAGAGCCAGAATTAAACGGTGAAGAGGGGCAGGAATGAGAGCGGAATCTATGTGAAGATGGCAATTGAGAATGGGAATGTGTATGAAATAAAGAGCGAAGGAGAGGTTGAAAGCATGGTGTGGAGTTTGAAACTGGTTGAAAGCGGAAGTGTGAATTGGTTGGAGAATTGGATAGGGAAGAAGGCTGAGCGATCGGTTGAATGGGTGATGGTAAATCATTATCACGAGCCATCATAGCTTCCTGCATTTTCACTCGATTTTCCCGTCATATCAAAGCCGCTTCTCTTTCGTCAATAGCTTTTTCACGGGCAATAACAGCTTTCAACCTTACTTCATAATCTTTTTCTCTCGTGTCTCCAAGACGATTTGCTTCGAGGTTTCTATTCAAAGTGATACATAATAACACCATGTAATATTTTAAATACATATTTTTGGAAGTTATGTCAAAGGTAATAGCATTAGAAAATCAGCCCTGAATCTGTATTATCACTAGAGTATTTTGATTTTTTATTTTTATGTGTATTTTCGATCCTACTGATTAAAAAAATAAATAAAAATTGTCAGATGGTGCTCATTTATAAGAAAATAGCGTGCAAATAAATACATGCTAAGTAGCTAAAGTTAATTAATTTTTTTAAGCCCTTCTGATTGCTAAAACTATTTTTAGCTACTTGTCACCTTTCTCGAAATACAAGCGTTACAAATTTTGAACGCTATTTTTTCCTCAATAGAAGCCAGCTATAAATTTGTTATATTTTTCCAATCAGCAAGGTAAAAAGTACATGGAAATCAAAAAGCTAACCACTCTTCTGCTGATGTTAATAAATACTTAATTTTCTTTGATTAGAGATATATTTTATAATTTTTACCGTGATCGTCGTCTTCCTTTACTGTTAACATTATTTCCTTTTTGCTGTTTCACCATCAACACCCTCTGAGACCTCTGAGATAGCATAAGACTTTTTCGTTCCCTTAACGAGTAATACAATCATTACAAAGATTTATATCAACCTGAACAGTTGATAAAATTGTATATTATGATTTGTAATACTTACACAAACTGTTTTGGAACCACCTGCAAATCAATCAAGTCACATTCCTCATGGTAATTGCTCAAGTTTTCTTCAAGGTATTTAAAATCAATCACTGAGCAGATAGCGCGGAAAGCCTGTGAGCCGTTCTGAGGGTTTGGTGCAGCGTCTGGTTTATACAGTTCCTCGTATAAAGAAGTAGCATCTCTTCTATTAAGATTATAATAAATCCTATTTAAAGCACCAGGGCTGAAAAGAAATTTAAATTAGATTTTTTAATTGTTTTTCTACCTTTGCTCTAGCTCTTTATTATCACGAACACCCTTTTATATATTTCTGAAACATACTGTAACAGTATACAAACTATAAGGTTTCTTGCACTCCCCTATTTACCCGTAAAACTCTTGATGGTAGTGGTGGGAGGAGATCCCCCTTCTAACGTCAAGACCGCATGCTATTCGCTATGCACCTGTCATTTAGCGCTACTTGTCACTTTAACACGTATTCTTATGGGACTGTAAAGAACTTTTGTTGACGGGGGCCGCTTCACCTATTTTTCCCCATAAAATTTGACACAGGAAATTGATAACAATGAGGGCAGCACCGCAGAAGTGCATAGCGAATACTCCCTTACGCTATAGCACGCGGGGTCTGGACATCAGAGGAGAGATATTCCTCTTCCCTTATCACGGGTATTGATTGAGGAGGGAAGGGGATGACAGGAACCCCATAGTTAATCTACTCTGAACCACTGATCACTTTTTCCCTATCTTGACAAACTATAACCAATATAACCCCTCTCCTTAAAAGGAACTTTTGTTACTTTAACACCTTTACTTCAACTTAAACTTTTGTTAAAACACCTACCCTCAGATCTCATCACTTTTTTCCTCTTAACAAACTCACAACTATTTAAGACGCCTAGAAAGCCTACTTTCAGATCACCCTGGAGAGTTGAACCGCTATAACCAATTAAGCTACGACTGTAAAACTGATATTTTATAAAATAGGTGTGTTAAGTATTAATTTACCGGTGTAACCAGCTTGCTAAAGCTAAGGGTGCACTGAGTTGGTAAAGAGGAGTCTTGGATAGTTCCAATCCTTTCTCGAGAAGAAATATTTGGAGTGACTCAATAGACATCCGTCTTACGTCCTCGACACCCATTTCATTTATCGTTTCCCTTAGCCATTGGTCTTTGGTGAAACATTCTTGTTCATGTGCTTGAGAAAGTCTTTTCCAAAGTATAAAAAGTGGACTGAAATGATGAAATGCAAAGTACTCAAAATTATAAACTGGTAGAGCCATGATTTACGTACTTTGAAGGTTAAAGAATTGAACGTAACTGAAACATGACAAAACATGAGCTCACCAACATGGTATATAGAATACTGTCGGTGGAAAATTTAAGTGATAAATAAAATTATAATTATGAAATACAGAATTATATCAATGATATATGGAGCTGAAACTAGAACCACGCCAAAGTAGCCTCACCAGTGACGAATTGAATCCGACCTAGGGCTTAAAATTTTTTTATTAAGCTTATTTTAGCTAGAAAACAATAAATATCGTTGCACTTCTTTAATACACGACTTCAATATGTTTTTCAAGCCATAAAAGACCGCCAGGCTAAAAAATCAAGAATTTTCTGCGGATACGAATTTACCCGTACACGAAAAAAATCGGAAAAAGTCATAACTTGTTTTGGAGCACGGGTGCCACGATGAAAATAAATAGATTACATTCCTATGGTGTCTGTTCATAATTTCTATGTGTTTTTTAAGCAGCGAAAGGCCACGTGGCATTAAAAATTAAGAGTTTTCTGTAGATACGCAAAAACGCCTGTACGGAAGAAATCGAAGAATAAATCATAACTTTGTTTTTGGGCTTTTGTGCCACGATAAAAATAATCGAAATTCTTAAATTCTTTATTCTTAAAACCTGGCAGCCTTTAACGACTTATAAAAAACTTATGAAGATTATCAGCAGACATCATAGAAATTTATTTTATTTATTTTTATCGTGGCACAAGAACACAAAAAAAGTTATGATTTGTTTCAGATTTTTTTCCTGGACTGTACACGTTCTGGCGTGATGTACATTGAACTCAATTAAATGCTTCGAAAAAAAAAGAATGTTTAACGTGTTTTCAGAATATTTATACGTTACTATGTTGTAGACTGTGTCAACAACTGTCAATCAGTTCATGTATAACACAAGTTGGTTCCGTCATACTATAGTTTTCTTTGTTGGTTATTCAGTGTAAATCGTAATACTATTGACTGATTTTTATCTTGATTTCCTTTGCCATGGATGTCGTATAGCATCGAATGATCATTATTGGGTGCATTTTTGAAACTACGGTAAACGGTGTACGTAATATATATACAAGCTGCCAGACGTTTATATCAGGAACAGCACCCTCAAATGTACTGTCCCTCACGACAAACTTTCATGAGGTAATTATTAATTAAAAAAAGAAATTCGTACAAATTACTTTCCATGCATATCTTTGGCATTTTTATAATTTTCTAAGTAAATTGTTTCAGTTGTACTAACTTTTTTTTTTTCTGTTTCTCCAGCTCGTGTGAAAATATTACGATCCGTGTCTTTTATTCCCGTTTATAGAATTTTAAGAATTTATGAGCAACATGGTAGAGTGGATCCACCGCAGCAACCAAGGCGAAGAAGAAACCGCGATGGTCCTTTGAGAGACCAAGTTGAAGCTGCCCTGAACAATCAGCCTCGACAAAGTGTGCGGGCTCTTGCGAGACATCTTCGTAAGTATACATTTTCAAAATATATTTCAAATCACAATGCCCGGCTATTCCTGTCTATTTTTTATCCTCTATGATCTGTCTCTCTCTCTCTCTCTCTCTCTCTCTCTCTCTCTCTCTCTCTCTCTTTTTGTAAAAGTTTGAATAAAATGTGAAAATACTATGAGCAGTCGTTTTCGCAGATGGCTATGCGGTTTTGGGATCTTATACCGGCGCGTATCCGCTTATCCGAAAGTTTAACTGAATTTAAAAGTTCTTTGTACAGGAAATTATTAGCCGAGGCCGATGGCATGATGTAAAAAATTGAAAAATAAAATGATAATTATTCGTTACTATTTGTAATTATAAAATCTGGCAAAGTGCTTAGTTATTATTGTTTAACTGTATGTTACTTAGATGCTTATAATTTATTGTGAACTAGCACCATACTAAATAGATGCAATCCATTGTAATTATGTTAGTTCAATTGCTAATATGTTATTCTTAAGTTATTACTTTATATTTGTTATACTCATTGCGGTTATTATATTTCCTTATTAACCTATGTAATATTTGGTGTGTTGCCATTCGGGTGTTTCACCCTTGGCATTCATAAATTCGTTTACAATCAATCTCTCTGTCTCTGCTTCTTTTTTTCTCTGGGCGATCAGTAAATATGTACCTATCTGGGTGTGCATTACAGTACTCGAGTCTAGCCGATGTATAGGAGAAGGGTGGCAGTACCACAGCATAAGTAATTTGAGCACTAAGTAACAATTGAGATGGAAACAATAACATGTAAGGTATCATTATTCCAACGAAAATATGTTGTATGTATAATTTCGCCGGAATAAGATCGTTGCAGGCGTAAAAAAATTATAACAGATTCGTGTGAGGAATCTATCAACAGCATGGTAAAAACAGATTCGTGCTCTTAAAGCCTGTGTTATTTTTCCAATCAGCTATGTATATCACGAGAGTCACGTGACGTGTTGGGATCTTAATTAACCAACGAGTCAAAAGAAATAAGTAAACACGAGCTTTCAAGCTGCAGCAAGGGTACACAGATCCGATGGGGGTTTGAGCGAGTGCTATAAGCGGGAGGGGGGGGTATCATAGCCACATAATCGTTAAAATTTCGTGAGGGGTCATAAGTAACACATTGAATTTGTAATTTTTGAATTATGTGGCGTATAAAATTTAAGCGATTATGTGGCTATAAGAACTTTCTTCCTCACGCCTATAGCACTCGCTCAAACGCCCATCGGATCTGTGTACCCCTGCTGCAGCTTGAAAGCTCGTGTTTACTTATTTCTTTCGACTCGTTGGTTAATTAAGATCTCAACACGTCAGGTCACTCTCGTGATGTACATAGCTGATTGTAAAATAACACAGGCTTTAAGGGCACGAATCTGTTTTTACCATGCTGTTGATAGATTCATCACACGAATCTGTTATAATTTTTTTACGCCAACAGCAATCGTATTACGGTAAAAGCATACAGGCTACATATTTAGTTGAAATAATAATACCTAAGATATTATTGTTTTAATCTCAATCGTTACTTAATGCTTAAAACCTTACTTCAAAATTATAAAATCTGTTCAAATAAATTTTTATACATCTGTTAACTTACCTATGTACAGATAACAGCGGGAGACATTTGTACAGCTTAAATATGCCTTCCGCACTTTTGATCATCCAATACGTGTGGTTTTCGATTTGCTGCCAACTAATCTACGAAACGGATGACATTAGTGTTAGCAGAATACTAAAAATACGTTGATATAAAAGAAAATAATTCAAGAAACAAACTGTTTTTTTTTCGGTTATTCAGGGGCTGAGTTAACCTAAAAAATTCGTGAAAGTCCGAAAATCACTTTTTTCGCGTTGGAAAAAAAAGTTGACCTCCAATGCCAAAAAGTTAAATGACAAAATTGTAGATCTTAAAAAAACCTATAGATTGACGCGCGTTGGATTTAATTTGAATTCGTAGTTGCTGAGAAAACTTGAAAAAACCATCGAAAATCGTCTTTTTTTAATTTGTTAATAACTTTTTTTCTTTTGAGATTTTAAAGTTGGTATTCAGTAAAATTATGAGTTTTTGGTTCACAAATCTTCAGTTGTTTTTTTAGCGAAAAATATTA
>NW_019379617.1:284563-308374 GCF_000648655.2 Copidosoma floridanum | reverse complement strand
GTTTGAATAAAATGTGAAAATACATGTATGCATTAATGTATTTCCTTGTGTGGTTGAGCAGAGTATTTTGTTAATTTTTTTTTTTTTTTCGACACCGCATTAAAACCCTCGTAACTTCACTTCTATATAACGTTTAAAGAATAACAAGGGCTTCAATGAAAGCTCTTTCTGAGCTTTATCAAGTATAATACCAGTCGTGTTTACTTATTTCTTTCGACTCGTTGGTTAATTAAGATCTCAACACGTCAGGTCACTCTCGTGATGTACATAGCTGATTGTAAAATAACACAGGCTTTAAGGGCACGAATCTGTTTTTACCATGCTGTTGATAGATTCATCACACGAATCTGTTATAATTTTTTTACGCCAACAGCAATCGTATTACGGTAAAAGCATACAGGCTACATATTTAGTTGAAATAATAATACCTAAGATATTATTGTTTTAATCTCAATCGTTACTTAATGCTTAAAACCTTACTTCAAAATTATAAAATCTGTTCAAATAAATTTTTATACATCTGTTAACTTACCTATGTACAGATAACAGCGGGAGACATTTGTACAGCTTAAATATGCCTTCCGCACTTTTGATCATCCAATACGTGTGGTTTTCGATTTGCTGCTAGCTGTGAGGCAAGGTTGGAGGGGGGGTGGGGGGGGGGGAGGGGTCGTGAGTAACACATTAAATTTCAAATTTTTGTTCAATAAAATTTGACCTTTTTCAATGCACGTTTATGGCAATTTTTACGTCTCATGGTAGAAAAAATAGACCGCATTTATAACACTGATAACATTTAATACCCACAGATGCTAACAGAGAGACCGTTCGACTTATTGCTAAGGAGACTCGCTATCCGTATCAAATACAAAAAGAGCAAAGAATTCACGAAGGTGATCCAGTACGTCGGGTGAATTTTGCACGATGGCTAGAAAGCAGACTTCGTGACAATCTAGACTTTACAGAGAGAATCTGCTTCACAGATGAAAGTACATTTACTCAATGTGGCACTCTCAATCGTCAAAATACAAGGAATTGGTCGAGGAGAGGAGAGAATCCACACGACATCCATGAAGTAGAAAATCAACGTAGGTAGAGGTTGGTCGTTTGGGCAGGAATCCTTGGGGATAGGATTGTTGGTCCACACTTTTTTCCCGGTAATCTCAATGGCATCATGTACCATTATTTCTTCAGAAACGATCTACCACGTTTATTAGAGAACAACCCTACACCAATGCGTGATGTATGGTGGCAGCAGGATGAAGCCCCAGCTCACAACCATCAGGGTAATTTTGAAGATTTTTTTTTTTTACGTTACTTCACGAATACTTCGCTGATACTTCTACAACTACTTTTACTCCTAATACCATCACCACTACCATCACCATCACTACTATCTTACTACTTTTTATCCTGGCACACGAGCTCCAAAAATCGTTATGATTTTTTTTTCTGATTTTTTTCGTATACTGGTAAATGCGTACCCGCGGAAAATTCTTAATTTTCCAAGCCTGGCGGTCTTTTATGGCTTGAAAAACTTAATAAAGTCTTGTATTGGAAAAGTCCAACGATATTCATCGTTTTGTATCTGAAATAAGCTTTAAAAATAAAACTTTAAGCCCGAGTGCTCCTCCAGGCTTGATTTTTGAGTATTTTTTATTTTTGATTTTTGAGTAAAGTTTATTTTAACACTTTATTAAGTTTACAACCACGTGACGAGCTTATAAAAAATATTTCAATATCAATTGACAGTTATAGTTTTTTTATTGTCAAATGTTTACAGATGCAACTGAGTGTCTTCATGCATACTTTCGAAGGAGATGGAAAAAAACAAATGGTCCCAGAAGGTGGCCGGCTAGGTCACCTGACCTGACGCCACTTGATTTTAACCTTTGGGGGTACCTGAAAGATCAGTGCTACCGTGAACCACCAACTACTCCAGAGAATATGATGGACAGAATCCGACGAGAATATGCAGCAATTACAGTTCAATATTTACGCAACGTCAGGCGATCCATCACGAGAAGGATGCGCTGTATGATAGAGCACAATGGTACTAACATCGAGCAATTTTTGTAAAAGTTTGAATAAAATGTGAAAATACATGTATGCATTAATGTATTTCCTTGTGTGGTTGAGCAGAGTATTTTGTTAATTTTTTTTTTTTCGACACAACATTAAAACCCTCGTAACTTCACTTCTATACAACGTTTAAAGCTTAACAAGGGCTTCAATGAAAGCTCTTTCTGAGCTTTATCAAGTATAATACCAGTAAATATTGTACTTAAAACCACAGCTGATCTACAGCCTGAACAGTAACACGACCATAATCCTAATTTTTTTTGTACGTAGGTGTTTGATATCTGTTTGGCTCAGAGTCAAGTTCAAGTAATTCCTCTCAAATAGTGGTTGAAAGTCCTGTCGAAGTGCTTCAAATTGTGTTCTGCATAAGTTAAAAATAATGCTTAGATTGAAAGTAATGAGCAAATCAAAATGACGTTTAAAAAAGCAAGGTTTTGGTCGATTTCAAGTTTTTCTGCACGAAATTTCGACTGTCGGTAACTGCAATTTTATTAATTGGATTTAACTTAAACAGAGCTCAAATTGAAGGTATTATTTTGCTATTTCGATGGCTTTTAAAGTCAATACTCTGACTTAAATCAGGATCGGAATACAGCCCAAACTGCCAAAGCAATATTTTGACGAAAAATCGATTTTAAAGTATCTCCATTTTTATCGCCGTAGCTCTTCCCAGAGCTTAAATTTTGTGTTATGCTGGCCATATTGAATGAACCTATCCAAGACGATAAAAATGAGCCCAGTTTACACCCGATCCTTAGGTTGTGGATGATGTAATCGATGAAAACAATCTTCTAACTTTTGGTACCCCAAAAGTGGTTTTTTTCCGTGGATTTCAACATATTTACATAATAATCGAATTTACTCATCTGGTTATGTAAATCATTCAGAAAATTGATAGTTTGCAATGAGTGTATGGAAATAGTAAGCTCATTTTTTATACAAATCAGTCAATTAATCCACATTGCACCCTTAAGGAGATATAGTACTTACTCAAGCAATGTGTATCCCTCACCGACGGTTTGCAAAGCAACGCCCAAAAGACCGTTGAGACGCTCCTGGACGAGTGCACGTAAGCGGAGGATGCTTAATTATCTACCAAGAGCACAGTGGCCTCTCAAAAACGCCCGACGAAGGTAAAATAATAAACGCACGAAGTTAAAATAATAAACGCCCATCAAACACCAGTCGCTGCAACCTTAAGCTCACTTTGCACCCTAGGGCGTAAAAGTATATTCCGTACCAAGGGCGCAAAGCACAAAATTCGCGAACGAAGGGCAGAGTTTTTGTATGTTTGTGACCGACATGCAAACGACATTTTTCGTCTCGAGCGCTAAGTACTTTTTATATATGTACGATCGATAATGAAATTTTGGGTGTAACAAATACAAACAGAGATGACATCGTGGGAGAGCCAAAATATAAACTGGGGACTAATCTTGGCTAAACAGAAGTAGTAAGAAAAGTAAAATCTTGGCCAAGCCGTGACACAAACAATGGTCATAGTATGGCCGAGGAAAGATACGAACAGTGGTCTAACCTTGGCTGACTCAAGATACGAATAGTGGGGAAATTTTGGTTAGGCCAAAGTACAAACTGTGGTGAAATCATGGTCAAACCGAAAGACGGGCAGTGATCTAATCTTAGTTAAACAAAAGTATTAAAAGAAGTAACATCGTGGCCGAGCCATAATACAAAAATTGGTCATACTACGGCCGAGTCAAGATTTAAACAGTGGTCAAATCTTGGTCGAGCCAAGATAAGATCGATAGTGAAATTTATGGTGTATCAAATACAAACAGATGTAAAATATTGGCTGAACCAAAATACGGTCAATAGTCAGATCTTGGCCAAGCCAAAATACGGTCGATGGTCAAATCTTATCCAAGCGCAGATACATACAGTTGTCAAATCTTGGCTGAGCCAAGATAAGATCGATGATAAAATCTTTAATGTAAAAATCAAACTTAATCCTAATACAAACAGATATAAAATTTTCAGCCGAGCAAAAATACGAACAGAGGTTAAATCTTGGACGGACCAAAAGACGATCGATGGTGAAATCTTTGGTGTGCCAAATACAAATAGAAATGAAATCGTAGCCGAGCCAAAATACGAACAGTGGTCAAATCTTGGCCAAGTCAAGATACAAACAGTGGTCAAATTTCAGCCAAGCCAAGATACAAACAATGGTAAAATTTTGGGTCTGCCAAAATACAAACTGTGTAAATCATGGCCAAGTAAAAATATGGGCAGTGGTCTAATCTTGGCCTAGCAAAAGTATCAAAAGCACTAAAACCTTGGCCGAGCCAAAATACGAACAATGGTCATTGTACAGCCGAGCCAAGATACGAACAGTGGTCAAATCTTGGCCGAGCCAAGATAAGATCGCTGATAAAATCTTGAATGTACAAAACAAATTCAATCCTAACACATATAAAATTTTCGGCCAAGCCAAGATACGAACAGAGGTTAAACTTTGGATGGACCAAAAGACGATCGATGGTAAAATATTTGGTGTGCCAAATACAAATAAAGATGAAATCGTGGCCGAGCCAAGATACGAACAGAGGTCAAATCTTTGACGAGCCAAGAGACGATCGATGGTGAAATTTATAGTGTGCCAAATAGAAATAGAGATGAAATCGTGGCCGAGCCAAGATACGAACAGAGGTCAAATCTTGGCCGAGCCAAGATACAAGAAGTTGTCTAATAATGGATAAGTCAAGATACTAAAAGTGGTCAAATTATGTATAAGTTAAAATATATAGAGTGAAGTTTTTGATCGTGTGGCTTATGCGATTACGTTAAGCAATCAATTAAGGCGGGTAGAAGTGGTCAATAGGTTAGTGGTTTTTACCACTATCTGGCTATCAGCACTTTGAAAAATTATATGCTACGCACTTTTAGTAACCATCATCCAACAATAAACAAGCATTGTAGTTTATTAAGTTGTAATTTAATCGTTAGCTTTAGAATACATAAGACATATTAAATAATTGTTGATTTTGGTATACTCGTACGCGATTTCACATGTGCCGACTTTCTTGCAAAAAAAAAAAAATTAGTGCATCTTGAATCTGTCTGGTGCAGCGTTTGCATGCTTTATCGAAGAATAGAGAATGCTGAAAATGAACGAAAATGAAAATTAATTTTCTTAAAATTATGAAAAAACCAAACATAATAGTATGTCGACAATACCAGTTATTTATAAAAAAAATCCAACATGGCCATGAAAAACTGGGAGTCGAAGTATAAGGAGAGGCGTGGACTTGGGAGTAGGAAGTCGAAGGTTCTGAACCCACCCCTGAACGGAACAGGGCCCTGCGAAATACATGAATAGATATCAATTAAAAATAAGGACAAACAGTGTTATTGGATTGCTTAAAAAATATCATTACAGTACATTTTTGCTTTAAAATAACCTTTACTAGCATTATACCAATGGCTTGTATTATTACTATTATTATTATTATTATTATTATTATTATTATTACTGTTGTCATTGTTACTATACCTTATATTAATATTGCTAACAATGTTATTAATACCCATTGTTTTTGATAATATGATTATTTTTATTATTTGATATTAAGTTTAAGGATACTGAAAGTATTATTTTTGTTTCAATAGTTGCCTTTAAAGTATACTATNNNGGCACTGCCGTATTACCAAGCATGACGAAATACGGCGAAGGTATGGCTTACCTTATTGATCGATGATTTGGTTATGGTACGACTGCAGCTGGTCTGTCATTATGACTCAATCTTTGGGGCATTATGGGTTTTTTGTTTTTTTTAAATCTTTCCAACTGGGATCTCCACATTATTATTATTAATTTCATGAAAAAGAGCATCCTAAAATTACTTTTAAGTGACATTTTTGCCATGGTATTATTGCTTACTCAACTTACAATAGGCTGTCCAACTTTAACATGTCACTTTGTATATCATATAATTTTTCTGATGACTTTATACAAATAAATAAAATGTATAAGTATAATAATTTTTTATCAAGTATATTGCATAAAAAATACATAAATTTTCATGTTCTGTTAATAGGGACATGTTTCACAAATATGAAAATTTACTTTATTTTATACGACAGACCCACATGTTTCGTTTGAAATAAATGTCTAAAATTCTAATTCTACAGACATAGAAGAACTACAGGCGCGCGATACTGGGTGGACTCTACGCTAAATTTCAAATTTAGTAGTAAATGTAAGTAACTACTATGCAATAAGTAGTTTTTCTTACATAAAACTTCCTACTACTATTAAAAAAAGAAACTTAGGTAAATATTAGGAATGCAGATTAGCACTGTTACAATTAGCTAATTAGAACATTGACGTACCGATGTTATTAATTTTTAGCGTGAAAGGCTTGGAGGATTTTTAGGTAAGAATTTGGATCTAAGTCGCACATTTTTACCTTTCTGTGTGTCATTGATAATTTGACGACACGGATCAATAGTAGGCTCAAAAGTCTTTTTAATCTGCTATTCAAAATTTTCCCTCGCTTACTTTATCAATAAATGCCGACGTCTAGCAGCTTCTCTAGCTTGTCCAACTTGCCAGAAATCATCTTTTTCCTTACAAAAGCGTTCATGTTGACCGCTTGATAGTTAACAAAAGATTAATACAATCTTCATAAGCAGAAGTAGTATTTATAACAGAATGATCAAATCCTCTCCGATATCTAATACTATGGACATCTCTTTCCTCATTTTACGACACATCCATGTTTTCCAACTTTTCAACAGCTTATACATAATTTTTTGAATTTATTACACATCGTATCAGTATTAACATTATCATTATAGAAGTGCTTCAATTCATATTACCTTGTGGAAATATCACTATGAGGTTGAAAAAGGCTTTTACATTATCTAGTTTTTCACAGGCAACGTCATTGAATCACTATGGAGTTGGGTAGTGCTTCATCTGGATGTATGACTGATTCGTGATCGCTAAATAAAAAATACTTGACACCACCTATAGGTTTGAACAGCTGTTCTAGAAACTCATACTTTGGTTGATTTAGCAACTTTAGTACAGATCAACATTCTTAAATCTTAATTCGTTGGGATAAGTAAGTACAGCAAACAAGCTGTTTGTTTTTCCATAGTTCGACGGACCACAAAGAACAGCTTTTATCGTATCGGGTAGAAAATCACCGTGTTGTTTGATTTTATAATGTTTCTTAACGATTGCATCGAAATTTACGCCAGGAAAATTTATATTCTGTTCCACGAAGCTTATGTTCATCGTATACTGACTCACTTAAAAGTAAAACATGATACTGTTAATAGAATGCCAATGTTCTTTTGAGCTCATTCATCGTCGTATTTTCTAGTCTTATTCAACAGATAGTTAAAATTTATGACATATAGATAAATATCCTGTTCTCAGAGCTCATGACAACGGTATGCTAAAATATGAAATTGTACATAGTGCTCTACTTACGTTTTCGAACTTAATCATCGTTAAGCACTTGTAAAGTAATGATGATTCATCGTCACAAAGATTGCGGAGTTACAAACACACTAATCCATAAACTGCCTGTAGAACTGCACGTACCAGGATATCAATATTGAGGACCATCCACTAAACTAGCCAAGAGATAAGCTCGTGGAGATCCGGGTATCAATTCATTACATCAGGCTTGCAAAGTTGATTGACTGCTATATTTTCGTGTTAATTATGTCAAATATAGTTATAAAAGGTTCAATGATTTTGGTACATACAACTGAGGCCATCTTTTCTTAAACTTTCTTTGTGAAAAACTCTATTATCAGCCTGTAAATGCATTTCAATACTCAAGTAACATCAGTTATTGACGAACCGTCATGGAATAATCATTACATTAAGTTTATCGATCTCGTAGAACTTATAACTTTCAATTGAATTCTAAATATCGATGAAGATAATGATAAATTGTACGTAGGGGATTAAAAAGTAGTTTTCCTAAATAGCAGCTACGAAGATTAAGTCATATTTTATCAACGTATCGCAACTCGACGATATAACTATTAGCATCCAACCAAACGCAGACTTTAGACCAAAACATTCTGTACGCCGTCTTTTAAGCTTTACTAAACAAATTCTTGAAAATACCAGTACTCACAACTCAGATTTATCTGTTGCTATTCTCAAGATTAATACACTGAGAGTTAAAAGTAGTATTAACAGTAGAGACAGTATGAACGGAGAAACATTCCATACTATCAACGAATTTTTTCTTGCTATACCACCAAAATACGAGATTGTTGAAAGTCCATGGCAAATTATTCATTTACTTGCTCCTGTTAGAATTATAAATCATCTTTAAGTGTGCATTGTTGATCAGTAGGTTAACTTGATGAATTTTCGTGGAGGAGTTATAAATATACGACTACACTTGGAACAGATCAATCGAACTAGGCATAGTGACTAACAATATTAAAGTTAAATGAGGCTATGTAAAAAAATTAGCGAGAGTGAGGACGATCACTCATTTACGAGGCAATAAAATTGGACAAAGCTATAAGAATAAACTAAAATGGATAAGACAGACTAGTTATCGACGGACGTCCAAAGCGTTAACACGTTAAGACGTACAGTTTTAAAAAAGTTAGGCCTAAAAGAAAGAGCTATTGGTGGCAAATAACTTGTGCTTTCTTTTGCTGCCTCAGAACAAGCAAAAGTTGTGATGAAAGAGATTCACAGATGAAAGAGATTCTCGTCTAAATAATTAACGTGTAGCAGTTTATGTTGTTATGTGCTTTTAAATCTTCAAATGATAATGCTTCATACTTTTTATCTAATAATAACTTTGATTAAAATCGTTAAGGATCTTTAGAAGATACTTTATTAATATTTCTATCGCAGTATATTTTTACATTACTTCTTTTTACTCAAACCCCAAGATGATTATTAAAAATATAGTTTTTTGGAATACTTAATTACTTCAATGATTTTAAAAAATCATTGATTTTACTCAACTCGAACCAAGCTGTTAAGGGTGTCTCCCATTTTTTAGTGTGTTTTCCATTTTATTTTCTTTAAATAATAACTATTTTTTATTTTCAAGATGTACGAGTAAATTTACCACTTCAAGACTTTTACCTCGAATTGGAAACTCTTGCAGTTTTCATTGGACTTAGATATCTACCATCAACATAGTTTTTAATTTTATCCGAAACGACAGTTTCAGAATTATTTACTCTTTGAATTTTTACAAACGGTCTATCACCACCTTTATAAATGTAGCCATACATGTTTGATTTTAATTGAATGCTTTACATTCATGTACAATATTCATCATTTATATGACACTTATATGACATTTATAAAAATTTATTATATAGTACAACAAGAATTGAGTCTTTATTGATGTAAAACATCTAGGGAAACATTCTGTACAACATTAAAACGACATTCATGTCTGGAAATGTATAAAAGACAAACAAATTTATGTCGTAACATATTTATACACTATCAATAAAATACAAAATATATTAAGAATGAGAAAGTACATTTTAAGGGAATGATTTATCAAATAAAAATTAAATTAATGTGTGTAAAAAATAAGTATACTAAAAAACTATTATTAAATAAGCATTTTAAAAAATGCATTATATGAAATTTATTAATAAAGTGATTATTATTTGTTTGAATTGAGATACACAATCAAAAACAACAGTAAATTCCAAAGTAAACTATAAATGATTATGACACCATTAACAAATATTTTCAGACTAATTAAGTAAATATTGAGTGATGAACTTTTATATAACAAAATACAATAAAATAATAGTGTAACATCGGTGCATCCACATTAATTTTTTTTTCTTTTTCTCCTTTCTTCAAAACTTTCTGTACCGATCTTATAACACTAAACGCAGGGGCCAATGTGCATCTGCAAAGAGGTGAATCACCTGCAAGAATGCTCGTAGCTAAGGTACTACGACCATGCATGACTCACATACATGCACGCTGGCTCACGCTGACCAGAAATGTAAAATAAAATATTTTTCTACAACCATAGATACAAAAGTTTAACTGGGAACAGTTAAACTGAAATATTAAATGCAGATATAATGTTAGATAAACATAAGGTTAAACATTAGGATAGCTTAGAATTAATACATAGAAATAAGCTAAAATATTATTACAAGCCAGAATCGTCACAAACAACCAGTACGTACTACACCACTAGCAAACAACTGCATTACATATTAACTATAACAAATTCGGTACACAACTTTAGTAACCTTCAAAGAACTATCCGATTTTTACCATTCAAGTAAGCAAACTCATAATTTACAGAGTAACCATTTTTTTCTCATCGAATTAATAATTTCATAAACATACTGCAATAGTCTAATTTGTAATCTAGTTGATTGCTAACACTTTTTCCCGAATGTAAAGGAAAAACGGAAAATAACCCTTCCCTTTTTCTTGACTCGGAGAGAGAGTCCGTATGCCTGCCTCCAATAGGGGTAACAGAGTTCTGATCCCCCAGGGTACCACGAGACGACTCCCTCTCCAACTACTAGCAGCAGAAAAACATGTTTACCAAAATTATACCAAAATTCCGCATTATTTTCGTAACATTATAAACATTCAAACTACCAGTAAAACAAATTATGTTAACTCACAACAGGCGAAGCACTAGTATTTTAACAACTGCTATTATTATTTTTATTATTATTATGATTATTATTATTATTATTATTATTATTGTTATTACTATTATTATAAATACCACCGCTAATTATAAGTGAGTATGGCCGCAGCCACCGTTTTGGCGCTTAAGTAGTAGTATTAACTAACAACTCACCGATCGTTTGTTCACCCTAGCATCAACCGAATTGTTAAGCGATTTTCACCGCTCTTTTTGCAATGAGCTTAGCTGAACGAACAACCGATGTTTAGCATTAGTAAATATTAACAATACCTTGTCGTAATGTTAAGGTTAAAATATATTGAAATTCTGTCAACTTTTGATGTAAAAGAGAAAGGAAGGGCATGAGTAAGTGAATCACCTTCCCTTCTCTTGACGCACAGAGGAGAACAAGCCGGATGTGGGATGTGCCAATTTCTGAGTGGCTGAACTAGAGCAGTTCTAGCCAATTAGATTTCCGGCTATTGTCTTTTCTTCAAAATTTTCCCCCGGCAAGTTTTCCTGCGTTTTTCGAGCCAGCGCGTGACCGAGGTCCACTTCTCGCAATAAAAAGGCCCGTAGGCCCAGAGGAAAATCAGTTTTGCAGTTCATAGTTCGGAGTTTGACTCGACTCGACTCGGCTCGACGATAGCCCTTCAAAGTGGACTGAGTAGTAAGAGTCCACCTCTGCTACAACCCAGTCTACTGCGAAGCAAGGTAAAGCAATTCAGTTCGGCACGCGAAATTCGACGATACCCTTCGAAGTAGACTGAGTAGTGAGAGCCCGACTCTGCTAAAACCCAGTCTTCTGCGAAGCGAGGACACAGTCGAATTTCGCTACCACCCTCGAACGATCAACTGGTTGCCAGAGTCCATCTCTACTGGAACTTGATCTTCTTCGAGAGCGACTTACATCCACGCTCGTTCAACGCCTGTAGCAACTTTCACGTTTAAATAAAAGTAAGTGACCAAATATCATATTCTTTCTTTTGATCAAGTGTTTCCTTTTGCGCGAATACCATTACTCGCTATAGTATTGGCACCCATGGATCACCGGAAAGTATAAAGTGTTTGTTTGCGCGAACGCCATTACTCGCTATAGTATTGGCACCCGTGGATCACCGGGAAGTATAAAGTGTTTTGTTTGCGCGAATGCCATATTAATACCCGCGGATCACCGGGAAGTATAAGGTGTTTTGTTTGAATGCCATATTAATACCCGCGGATCACCGGGAAGTATAAGGTGTTTTGTTTGCGCGAATGCCATATTAATACCCGCGGATCACCGGGAAGTATAAAGTGTTTTTCGCGAACGCCATTACTCGCCACAGTATTGGCACCCTTCGGTCACCGGTAATAGCAAATTAGCCACGCACAATCCGTTCCTCTCCGTGGTAATAATACTATCAGAATAACAACGAACGATCGGATTAAGGCAAATACCTACCGTGATATTAGTGTGTCAAGGTCAAATTACGTACGATATCCTTACTCGTAACGGTGTTAACAGTTTTTAGATCGTGAACGAGGTATACACCGCTCTTGACAAAAGAAAGCTGCGAGCAAGTGGATCGGAATATTGCACAGCAGTCAGTCTTAGTCGCGTGAAAGCAATTGTACCCCTTTTTGAGTAACGCGTCTTTAAGCTGAATTACCCTTTTAACTCCGCGTCCCACCTACGCGCCCAGTGTGAATCCCGAGCTATTGAGCGAAAGCTTAGGCTCAAATAATACGTTGCGCCGACGTAACAATAGATTAAACTGTTGTAATAAACATTTTGTGAGGTTTAGTTCTTAATACTCATGGTGAAAAATAATTTTATAATAGTGAGTGAGATAATCAACAACAAAAAAGTTCTTTGAAAATGTTATTTACTTAAAGTCACAATCTTTCTATCAAAGATTGGGGCGTTATGATAGCAGGGGGTACGGCCTTACTAGTATATGTATCTTTCTTACTATATTATATAGTCACCTTGTATGGTCGTTCCTCACAACCCACTAACCACCCGTTTCAGACTTCCTTAGCCATCCACCTTAGCCCATGTTTAGCCCCCCTCCAAATAACAAAAAAGGTAAAATCCTATTGATTTTAATTTTATTTTTGTTGGGTTAAATTTTTGTTAAAGACCCATAACCCCCCTCCCCCCCTTTCAATCGCTCATCCTGATTTTGAAGAGCTGCCCCTCAGCCTCATACGTTCCTCCTTATAGCCCTTTTAATACGGTAAAGTTCTATCAGTTTTTATCTAATTTATATTGGGTTTAATTTTTGTTAACTCCTCTCCAACATCTATTATTTACCCTATTCCACCTACTGTAATATAATCCTATGATCAGATAAGCAAATAAGCTTCCCTCACTATTTTAGAGAACGCCTATCAGACACTTTTAAGCTGCATCTCTAAATAAAGTAAAATTATATGGATTATCATGTCATTTTTAGTTGAACTACTTTTTGCCTGCTCTCAGCTTTCTATACACTTTTTAAGAAACACACCTAAGCCTCCTCACAATTGTTAAGCACATTGCCTAAGCATCACTCAAATATTTGTTCTAGACCTATGAGAATCATGTTCAATAAACCTACAGCAATAACAACAAAATGTAGTACAAAATATTCCGTCAACTCTTCTTAACATTTAGAAATATTTTGCTTCATTATTGAAATTTCAAATTAGTTTCAATAAAAAACGATCTGTGTTCTTAGGAGTCACCATAATTACTCGAGCTATTGTTAAACTATTTTAACTCTTCTCCGATTCACCCAATATTTGTTACTGAAGCAAATCCGTTGTATTCTAAAATATTAACACAGCGATTTTTGTTGCGCAAAATTTTAGAGAAGATTTCTGAATGACAAAGATTTAGTTCTTGTGAACGTGGAACAATATTTTTGCCTGCTTTAGGTCTGTATTATAACAAATTTAAGTAACTACCGAAACACTGATAATTTTACATATATCATTCGATATGACAATAATCTTTTTTACTTTGCATAATATAGTGCCAATGTCGTAAGGGAAGAAAAAAAAGCTTCTTGTTATTCAAAAATTTAAGGTCAAGTTTGTCACATGACCCTGAAATTTCTTATTAACAATTCTAATATTTTTTTTTACAGTAAGTTACATGTATGAATGACTTTACTTCAGAACAAAATGTTCACCATAATAACTTGCTTTTATAATTCTTTGTGTTTTGTGTATAATATTTTTATCTGTATCTGTTTTATTTGTTGACTATTTGTTTTCCCAAAGATAACATAATCATTAAGAAAGTGATAAAAAGTGTCTGAAGAGAGCTAAAACAAACATTGGACCGTTGCTCAGATTATGATATTAATGAGTTTCGATCCTTTACATAGGCTTGAAGGTTAAAGGCAAAATATTTTACTAAAAATTCACTACTGTATCTTGAAACAAAAGTTAAGTGATTTAATATAACTACATTATTGATAGCCATACATTTTAAGTCACGTGATCTGATACGTTCAAACGTGACGTATACTAAATATCAATATTCATATGAAAAAAATTAAAACTTTTAGAAAACTAGTTTAATTTAAAAGTTTAGTTTAAATTTATAACTTTTTGCTTATAATTAAAATAAAAAATTAAATTTCACTTAAAGTATTGAAAATAATCCAAGTAATTTAAATTCTACACTTTTTCTGGTAATACTGGTAGCAGGTATCATATTCCTACTTATTTCAACAAAATAATGTGAGAATTAAGAAAAAACTAAAGGAAATTATGAACAAACATTTTTATAATTTGTTGAAAACAAAATTGCAAGATAATATAAACATAACAATTTAAAAAAGAAAAAAATTTATTTCGTAGCGTCATCGATACTAAATCCAATCATAAAATTATGCTTTAAAAGAAAAAATTAATCAAAAAATTAAACAAATACGAATAAAAATATTATACACAAAACACAAAGAATTATAAAAGCAAGTTATTATGGTGAACATTTTGTTCTGAAGTAAAGTCATTCATACATGTAACTTACTGTAAAAAAAAATATTAGAATTGTTAATAAGAAATTTCAGGGTCATGTGACAAACTTGACCTTAAATTTTTGAATTACAAGAAGCTTTTTTTTATTCCCTTACGACATTGGCACTACATTATGCAAAGTAAAAAAGATTATTGTCATATCGAATGATATATGTAAAATTATCAGTGTTTCGGTAGTTACTTAAATTTGTTATAATACAGACCTAAAGCAGGCAAAAATATTGTTCCACGTTCACAAGAACTAAATTTTTGTCATTCAGAAATCTTCTCTAAAATTTTGCGCAACAAAAATCGCTGTGTTAATATTTTAGAATACAACGGATTTGCTTCAGTAACAAATATTGGGTGAATCGGAGAAGAGTTAAAATAGTTTAACAATAGCTCGAGTAATTATGGTGACTCCTAAGAACACAGATCGTTTTTTATTGAAACTAATTTGAATTTCAATAATGAAGCAAAATCTTTCAAAATGTTAAGAAGAGTCGACGGAATATTTTGTACTACATTTTATGATGTTGTTATTGCTGTAGGTTTATTGAACATGATTCTTGTATACGTAGTATTTTTTATGAAGCATGTACCGTTATACTGCCATGCCAATTGAGAATTTTTTTGGCGTGGTTCTTAATGAAGACGTTTAATGCAAAAATTTATGGAAAAAATTAAAATAATTTTTATTGGAGATTTTGAAAAAAGAAATTAAAATAGTGCTTTGTTACAGCTAAATTCAATTTTCAAATTTAGAAAAAACTCCGAAAAATTTCTGAAAAAACTTTTGATTGACAGAACATTTTTAAAATTATTATTAAATACTGGAGAAGAAAAAATTTAATTATTGCAAGTGCCAAATAAACAAAAAATAAATAATGTTTGCTCCGATATATTTCGTAAAGATGTGAGGAACCAATTGCTCATGTGCGTATTGTGCAAACCGTGGTTCAATGGTTTGAACCATGTAAAATAAGGTCCTTATTGCTGTGTAAGGGATTGATCTCATTAAATCTGAAACAGTTTTTTAATATGCTAATAACAATAGCATATACATGCAGAGTAACACAGCAATGCAGAGCTTATTGGGCATAATCCTCAGAAATGGCTAGTGTATTTTTCGGTGTTTTTGGCTGGTTGTTTGAAAAATAGTGAAAATGTCAACTTAAATATTAGGTAGAGCGAAATGAAATGTTTTCTTTCAAATTTTTGTTATTTAACGTCTTGATTTTCATGTGAAAAAAGCATAAAAAATTAGGTTTGGAAAAAAATTAATCCTTTGGAACGTCAACACCACTAATACGTTTACTTATCACATTTCACACAATCGACACTATGGGTGCTGGCGCATATTGTTTTATCCACTTCAAGCTCATTCTGATAGCGAATATATCAGAAAGTGTGACTGTGGCAAGGTTTGGATTTCAAAATATCTGAAATACGAGATGGAGTCTCAGCCTGACACGAGGAAGGTCGGTGAAAAAGTATTAATGATATATGACTTTAACGAAATCCATAAAAACTGGCGAAAATCGGTGATGAAATGTAAAGATTGTCAGCTATTATATGGAAACAAAGGAGTCAGAGCGACGCAACAATAACATCATCGATTTCTACAAAGCTGCTGGTCAGTAAAAGAGCTTTGAATCAGCGTGGCCCTGGAAACACCAGCACAGACAGGCAGTTTGTACGCAGAGGAATTGGAGATACTGTTAAATGTATTAATTGCAAAAGTTTTGATCATATAAGTCACGATTATAAACGAATGAAGAGTAAAATAATTTTTTATATTTGTAGACAATTTAGCTACATAGCTACTGATTTTCCGAATAAAAGATGAAGCGAAACTACTGAAAATTCCAGCGTTGTTATCACCCAAGTGACAAATTGTAGATTTTAATCAAGCGGGCTCAACTCAACAAACATTTATTCGTGGAATTAAAACTGAAAAAGGTACGCTTGTTGCAGAATCAGCGGTTAAATGTACTGGATTTAATACAATCAAGACACCGTCGATCCTTCAGGCATTTAGAGGCAAAAAACTACAGTGAAGTGGTATGGTCGGTGAGACTATTTTATACAATACAAATTACAAAACAGGATGCGGATAGGGTAAATTGCATCCGATTTCCCCCGAAAAAGGACCATTCACTTTAATGGATTTCGATGACGTAGAACCATTTTCTACAAGCAGCAACAGAAATAAATATCTATGAGGCTTACTTATTAATCTTATTAAATTTGTTTATTGAATTACAGTTACTAATGTTTTAGCGTATATAACAACAAAGAAAATTAAAGAATTTAAAAATTTTTACGGTGCACTTAGGGGTTTAGTCACGGATCGTGGTACTTGTTTTAAGTCACAAAAATTGAAAACATTTTTTTGAGAACACGGAACACTACAAACGTAAGATTCGTCGGCATCTCCAAGTGAAGGATTTAATCAAGAGGCTTAATCAAACATCAATACCAACGATGAAAATTATAGCGGGTAATGATGAGCATATGTGAGATTTAGGAATTAAAAATTTTGCTCAAAATATAAATTTAACTGTTAGTACGGTGATCAGGAGACCGCCTCATGAAGCCGTAATAGAATGCTAACCTTGATTCAAGGACGGCAGTATAAGGCGCTCAACAAAATCGTGCGAAACTTGAATTTTACCAACTAATATGCAACAAGAAATAACCGAAAATAATTTAACAGAATAAAGTCGCTATGAAAAACATCTGATAAAAATCGTAGGTGTAATGTCAGACTTAATGTGAGAGATATTTTTTTCATTAAAATAAATCAAGAAGCTACCAAACATTTAACTTCATTTTAATCTACGTTTGGTGGTCCGCTAATAATTATCAGAGAAGTACCTAGTGGTACTGATCAAGTTAAAAAACTTAAGCAAAAATGAAAATTTTGAAATAACAGCTCATGTGACACAATTAAAAATTTGGATAGCTTATAGTAGTGACAATTTTGATAGTGACAATAAACTAGACCAGTCAGAAAGTGAGCGGCAAATTTTCAATTCCACAAGCGAAAGCGGCATAAAAGAGAATCTCGATGTAAGTAGCGAAAATGCTAAAAATTTCGAAGCAAAGCAAGTGATGACGAGTTTAATAAACTTTATATTTGTGTAGATAAGAGTGATTCAGAAAATGATTAAACACTTATTAATGTACAAACCAAGAATATCAAGATCAAAGATAATGTGTTCAGTATCGATAAAGCACTTAAAAGATAACGTCAGGTTACAAACAAAAAAAATTACACTTTTTCATTGGCTCAAAAGTTCGAAATGATCTTAAGTTTTTTAGTAATAATTAATAAAAAAAACCAGGTATGGGTCTTAGGACCCCTGACAGGTGTGAAACATTGAAGAATAAGTTATTGAACTCAGTGGAGTTTGTTTGTCTATAATAAAAATAGTTGTTTGCGTCGGACAAGTGCCGTCGTCTCCGGGACTATTTTGCGGCCCGAGGGACCTGTAAAGACCTTACGAATTTACGAATACGAACTTTTATCAGTAAATATTATAGATAAGAAAAAAGTTAATATTAAATTATTTTTATAATTTTTTCATTTATTAACATTGTAACAACGAGAACAAAAAAGAGCAATAATACAAGACAAAGAGTATCTATACTACCTACTTATACGTAGGTACATACATGTTGAAGTACACGTTTGTCTGTATTACTTTCTGTGTCTTTCTGTCTCTTTTCGGATACCTATGCGTAGGTGCGCATGTGCGCGAATTTTGTTGGGTTGACTCTTTACTCAAGACGGGTTTTTTAACTCAAATGGAGATTGAATAAACACGATTGGAAGACCCCGGGAAAACTTTGCATTCTGGTCAAATATTTAAATTTAAAATAATCCTGTTCCCAGAGAAGAAATTTCTAAGAAATGATGAGAAAATAATACTTATTCTAATATTGATTTATTATTTTCGACAAGCGCAAAATATTAATAAAAGCAATGAAAAATGCTTACCTGCATGAGTACAATAAAAAGAGAGCAAACGCGACAGCAGACTATCAACGGCACTCTCTCTCTCTCTCTCTCTCTCTCTCTCTCTCTCTCTCTCTCTCTCTCTCTCTCTCTCTCTCTCTCTCTCTCTCTCTCTCTCTCTCTCTCTCTCTCTCTCTCTCTCTCTCTCTCTCTCTCTCTCTCTCTCTCTCTCTCTCTCTCTCTCTCTCTCTCTCTCTCTCTCTCTCTCTCTCTCTCTCTCTCTCTCTCTCTCTCTCTCTCTCTCTCTCTCTCTCTCTCTCAATTACTCCAACAGGTACCAAAATTCTTTTTAATTTTTTTTTTTCAACATTTTGCACTTGTTGGAAGATAATTAAAAGTATATCAAATATATTCTCTGTATATCAAACCGTTACAAGATATAAGCAAAACAAACTTTAAAACACGATTTTAATATTATATGAGACCACTTAAAAATAATTATAACTTTTTCATTTCAAATCAGCGGGCTGAATTACATATAATAAAAAAAACGCCTTTTTATCATTCAATTTTCTAATTCAGCAGTTTTTCAGTTGGTATCTATAAGTACTAAGAACAAATAATAGATCGGAGTGCTGCGTAGCACAATCGATAAGGTCCCCGACTACGAATTTGAGAAATGTGGGTTCGATTACAAGAGTCACTAAAATTTGGGAATTTTATTTACACATACATTGTATATAATACATATACATATACAATATATAATATATTCACAAATATTATATATAGTATGTACACATATATTGTGAAGGATATATGTGCACGTATGTATACGATGCTGTATATCCAATACATATATAATTTTCAATTAATAATAAATATATGATATTTACATAATAATACATACAAGACATTAAATCATGTATGTATACGTACGCTTCTATGTAAATATATTTATACGAGTAATACACTTTACAAAAAAAACACGCACACACTGAACCAAGCAACGCTTAGTACGTTTTAGATGTACTAATATTCTATTAGGTACAGAGGTTTGAGAGCAATGATAAAATATCTTCAGCAGTATTGTACATTTTGGCAGAAAATTAGCCACGAAATTCAAAATTACAAAAACGTGATAAAAGTGATATTAAAAAAAAAAACCAATTTAGGCATTTAAAAATCATAATTAACTAAAATAAGCATGATTACAGTGATAAAATAATTTTTAAGCTAATATTTAAGCAATAACTGTCAATTCAATGTTACCTCAAGTAAACGAATATTTTTCCAATATTTCATTAAGCTCGGGCATTGCAGAGTCACAGAAAATTTAAAAAAATGATTGTTGATCATCATAAAGACCAAAGGTATGCTTTATTTATTAATAATTAATCCTACATGATGTTTAACAATGCAGATACATTAGCACTAGCAAAAGTATAACTATATATACGAAACTCATTTTTGCTGCTCAAAAGTTGGCAGCATCTCATGAGCCAGCAGACAGCTGACATAATCCAGTGGAAAACGCGCTTTATAATTATTTACATATTAGTAGGTGTCGTTAAGTGCCGAATGTTTCGATTTGTGCGATTTATAGAAATAATCAACTAAGAATAATTAATAATCAACTTTGCCCGTCGAAAATAGGACATCAGCGTATGTGATGCAGAAAGTTATGGAATCCATAAAAAAAGATAAGTTAACTTTGTTTATTATAATAATTTCAGCAGGAATCAAAAACCCTACAGCATTTTTCTCTTAAACAGGCTTAAGTACACCCAGGAATTGATCATTTTCATTGAAATTGCACAACACTCGGCTCAATAAATAAAATTAAAATAAACGAAAAACAACAGGATACAGCATGATGTAAGACATTTTTTTTTCTTTACATAGATATTAAGGTGTTTGAACTTTTTTTTCCAATCACAAGAAGTATGCAATAAATAAAAATCAGTTTTGTTTGTTGCATAAGCTTTGAACGTGCACTATAATGATTTCAATTTTTATTCTGTTTTTCATGATTGCAGGCAAGACAGTAGATTTACTTTCATGTGGGAGGATTTTATTCACACAATGATTAAAAGTCTTTGACGAAATAATCCGTGATACTTGGTACCAATTTCTTATATCAAGTTTTTCTCTTTCAATTAGGTCCAATAAGGTGCAATGAGTGACTTCCAATTTATATTACAAGTTTAGATGATCGTGCTCCAAAGGATCAGTTTTATCGGGGCTAGATTCACTCTTTCCTACATGGAGATGAGCAGTAGATGTCACCTGTCAAAGGGGTTCACTTTTAACTGAAGCCAACATTCAATAAACAATTAACTGAATGGCTCGCTGCTCAAGATCAGAACTTGTACCAAGTGTTTTAAAACTTTTATCTTAATTCAAGTGATAACAATCATAAGAATTAGTCACTTAAAGGAATTTTTCTTTTTCACACTGTAATTAAAATTCTTGGATACTTGGTACGAATTGTTTGTGTAGTTTTTCTCTCCGTATTAGGTCCATGTTTGTTAATGAGTGGCTTCACATTTATTTTACAATTTTTGATGGTCATGGTCTTAAGGATTAGTTTCATCGGGGCTGGATTTACTGTTTTCTATATGGATATGGAAGATTAAAAGTGCATGTCATCTGTCGAAGGATTAGTTCAGCTTTGGGGCTTATCTGAAAGAAGAGAAGTTAATCTACAGAGAACTACAGGATACGTGACTATGTGACTTACGGGGGAACAAATATAGCGAATAGAAGTTCAGCTGTTACTTAGTTACAAATAATAATTATTTCAACTTTAAGGAATGTAAGCACTCGACATACGTAAATGAAAATTATTTTTATGTTACTAATAATAAATATATGATATTTACATAATAATACATACAAGACATTAAATCATGTATGTATACGTACGCTTCTATGTAAATATATTTATACGAGTAATACACTTTACAAAAAAAACACGCACACACTGAACCAAGCAACGCTTAGTACGTTTTAGATGTACTAATATTCTATTAGGTACAGAGGTTTGAGAGCAATGATAAAATATCTTCAGCAGTATTGTACATTTTGGCAGAAAATTAGCCACGAAATTCAAAATTACAAAAACGTGATAAAAGTGATATTAAAAAAAAAAACCAATTTAGGCATTTAAAAATCATAATTAACTAAAATAAGCATGATTACAGTGATAAAATAATTTTTAAGCTAATATTTAAGCAATAACTGTCAATTCAATGTTACCTCAAGTAAACGAATATTTTTCCAATATTTCATTAAGCTCGGGCATTGCAGAGTCACAGAAAATTTAAAAAAATGATTGTTGATCATCATAAAGACCAAAGGTATGCTTTATTTATTAATAATTAATCCTACATGATGTTTAACAATGCAGATACATTAGCACTAGCAAAAGTATAACTATATATACGAAACTCATTTTTGCTGCTCAAAAGTTGGCAGCATCTCATGAGCCAGCAGACAGCTGACATAATCCAGTGGAAAACGCGCTTTATAATTATTTACATATTAGTAGGTGCCGTTAAGTGCCAAATGTTTCGATTTGTGCGATTTATAGAAATAATTAACTAAGAATAATTAATAATCAACTTTGCCCGTCGAAAATAGGACATCAGCGTATGTGATGCAGAAAGTTATGGAATCCATAAAAAAAGATAAGTTAACTTTGTTTATTATAATTTCAGCAGGAATCAAAAACCCTACAGCATTTTTCTCTTAAACAGGCTTAAGTACACCCAGGAATTGATCACTTTCATTAAAATTGCACAACACTCGGCTCAATAAATAAAAATTAAAATAAACGAAAAACAACAGGATACAGCATGATGTAAGACATTTTTTTTTCTTTACATAGATATTAAGGTGTTTGAACTTTTTTTTCCAATCACAAGAAGTATGCAATAAATAAAAATCAGTTTTGTTTGTTGCATAAGCTTTGAACGTGCACTATAATGATTTCAATTTTTATTCTGTTTTTCATGATTGCAGGCAAGACAGTAGATTTACTTTCATGTGGGAGGATTTTATTCACACAATGATTAAAAGTCTTTGACGAAATAATCCGTGATACTTGGTACCAATTTCTTATATCAAGTTTTTCTCTTTCAATTAGGTCCAATAAGGTGCAATGAGTGACTTCCAATTTATATTACAAGTTTAGATGATCGTGCTCCAAAGGATCAGTTTTATCGGGGCTAGATTCACTCTTTCCTACATGGAGATGAGCAGTAGATGTCACCTGTCAAAGGGGTTCACTTTTAACTGAAGCCAACATTCAATAAACAATTAACTGAATGGCTCGCTGCTCAAGATCAGAACTTGTACCAAGTGTTTTAAAACTTTTATCTTAATTCAAGTGATAACAATCATAAGAATTAGTCACTTAAAGGAATTTTTCTTTTTCACACTGTAATTAAAATTCTTGGATACTTGGTACGAATTGTTTGTGTAGTTTTTCTCTCCGTATTAGGTCCATGTTTGTTAATGAGTGGCTTCACATTTATTTTACAATTTTTGATGGTCATGGTCTTAAGGATTAGTTTCATCGGGGCTGGATTTACTGTTTTCTATATGGATATGGAAGATTAAAAGTGCATGTCATCTGTCGAAGGATTAGTTCAGCTTTGGGGCTTATCTGAAAGAAGAGAAGTTAATCTACAGAGAACTACAGGATACGTGACTATGTGACTTACGGGGGAACAAATATAGCGAATAGAAGTTCAGCTGTTACTTAGTTACAAATAATAATTATTTCAACTTTAAGGAATGTAAGCACTCGACATACGTAAATGAAAATTATTTTTATGTTACTAATAATAAATATATATATGCTTGAGCAAGCAACTTATGAATAGGAAGGAAGCATAATTTTCTTTAAGTTATAAAAATAAACTTAATTACTTGTATACTAAGCAAGTGCAGGCAAAAAATTTTTTTTTTTCCGTAGCGGTTTGTTCTCGAAGTACTGTGCACAGGGTTCGAGTTGTAATTACATTTTTTTTTTACAATGCAGGTAAGTCAAGAAAACCGTTAAAAATGTATGTTATATTTAACAATACAATGTTTATTCAGTCTCACAATATA
>NW_019379617.1:226187-284309 GCF_000648655.2 Copidosoma floridanum | reverse complement strand
AAACATTTATTATTTTTTAACGACAATAGAAATATAATTTTTAATCCCAGTAACAGTACTAAATGCTTACAATTTTGTTTTTTATACTTAATATTATTATAAACGTATGTATATAAATTACAAATAATAAAAACTCATGTAAATTTAAAGGAGGATCTACATCTGACCCGAGATGAAGACGTAACTGAAATGAAATATATTATATCGTATGTAGTATCGTGCTTAAACGTTGCAAGTTAGTGATTTATAAAAATTGAAACATATCTTTTATAATAGTGGCTCGTTACTGACAAAACAAACAGATGTGTAACTTGAAGTGTGCAGATATCTGAAATATAATGTTACGTTGTATCAATTCCCCAAACTCACGCACTCTTGCAAAAAAGCTGAGAACGGTATCCACTCAACTATGAGCTATCACTCGTAATAAAATTTACCTTGACACAGTGGGTGACGTATTAACTCTAGTTTTATGTTTTAAATATTCTTGCGAGGCTTTCAACTGAAATACGATACATTACCTAATATAATTTGTTTTTTGTAGGTAATACTTTGGTGAGTAAAATTATTTAAACTCATCTTTTATTGTAGTAGCTTATTACTGACCCAAGAATAAGCGATATCTGCAGTCAGTTGACTTCGTGACTGAAACATATATGACATTATATTCAACATCGTGTTCATAATTAAAATGGTAAATATTTATATGGGTGCAACAAAAAACGTAACTCTCTTTATATAGTGGCTGTTATTGGAAGGTAGTTTTGTCATGTAACAGGTTGCGATACAGTATTTCTTTGACAGTATGCTACACGGTAAAATAATATATATNATTCTGTACATATATATATATACATATTTATAAGTTACTAGTTACCGATTAATAAATAGTTGGTCCGACATTTACAAATTTTAATTAAATTGCAATTGAACAGGGGTACATAATATTAATTGAACGTTCTGTTTACATACATTACGGAATATGTTTTACGCGTTTTGATTTTGTATCAATCTTTGGAATAATTTGGTTTTTCATTTTATTACGATTCTACAACTATTGAAATTTTTCAGATTGAAGTCATTTACTTTCACGTTAACGTTATTTTTTAACAAATTATTTTTTAGCTTGATGATTTTTCTTAATCACAAAATTACAAATTCTACACAGTTAAGTGTCCTATACATGAAGTACAGATTTTCTCGTTAGCAACATACAACAATTAAAGACAATGATAGTAAACATCGAACAATACTTGTGATAACACACGTTCTGTCAAATATAAATTACCGAAAATTATTTAAGTTTTATCTTTTTACGATCCATTGCAGACAAATGTATCAAACGCTAGTGTAGTGGTCTCGAAAGAAAATTTGATTTCTAAAAAATTTAAATCTAATGTTGCAATGAACTATATGCCTTAATTTAAGTCGTTATATACAACTATCATTTAAAATTGGATAAAAATAAAACCAAATGAACACTACAGATATCTTTAATTATACAACCATGCAAAATTATTAATTAGACCTTGGATTTCCCGACGGCTTTCTTTACAAAATTTTATGGTAGTTCATACACTCCATTTTTTTGATTAAATTTAATAAAAATTTAAACTCTTGCGTTCTTAAGGAACCGTCCACGGGTTCTTGAATCATTTTGTTACGTTTACTAGTTTTACAATTGTTCATCGCACTAAATGTTCTTTCGCAATCTGCATTTGCATGTGGTACCGTTAAAATGGTTAGAACAAATTTTCCAATAATTTCGAAAGGTCTGGTACCTGTCCCGTAATCTAATATATCCCTTACATAAGTCCAAAATGCAACAACCTTCAAAGAATCCATTGAATTGTTAGGAACGTTGGTTAGGTGTCCTTTATTCCACTTGTCAAGCAAGATCTCATTGTCATCCTTAGACCATTTTTCAAAACACTTCATCAAATGATTAAAAATATTTGGATTTTCATTTCGAAACTCTTCGGAGAGAGCATTTGCTGGTTGAAGACATTTCACAGCCATTACAATAGGATTTTTAGAATTTTCGAAAGTTTTTTCATTTCCAAACATAAAATGATTATAATATTAAATGAATCTTTACAAAACTGAGACAAATCTGACCCGAATTTCAGTAATAATTCTCTGATTTCATCTTCTAAGTTGAAATCAACAAAACGTAAGTAATGATCCGAATTAAATACATCAATATCTTCCGCAGCTGTGCTTCGAAAATAATTTCGATCTAGAATACACGATGCAATATTTTTAAACCGTTTTACAATTACATCTTGTTCTATGTGAATAATAACGTCCTTTCACTGAAATAATAGATTTAGCGCGTTTACTTCAAAGCAAGTATGTTGTAATAGACAAAAATACAGTTTCGTATGTTTCTCGTTCATCAATGTTACTATTACGATCGCGTCATCATCACCGGTCAATGATAAATCTGTAAAAAATTGTAATACAGCTGGCCACTGCTTTACAATACGATCAACGCAACTTTCTAAAGATAACCAACGTATCACACAGTTTTTTAACAATTTATGCTTGGTAGTTCCATTAGTATGTAAAAGAGCAAAATCGTGTAACTTATTAGAACCTTTTTTTACTTCCAAAATCAGTTTAATTAGAGACGTTATTTCTTTTGGTCATTCTTTGAAGGCCTATTGCATGCACAGATGTGGACTGTGTGCTGGACATTGAACCCAAATTATTCCAGGATCTGTTTGAGATACTTTCGTCTTTAAACCGCTTTTTCCACCCATCATAGTTGAATATCCGTCAGAACATATTACGACAATATTATAAAATGGTACATTATTATCAGCAAACGATCGAGTAATGCATTCAAACAGACGATCAGCATTACATGATGCTTTTTAATCTTTTACAAAAACAGGGAGTATCTTCCATGTGCTGCATTTTACCTCGTTATCAGAAACATACCGGATAATAATTGCTTAACATTTGTCCATCGCGATGTCAGTAGACTCGTCTATGCAAATAGAAAAAGGATTTTCCCGTATCGTGTTCGTCAAGAGCTGTTTCGCATACTCTGCCATGACATCCACAGTTAAACGACGAGCCTTCGTTTTGTTCATGCGGCAGTCTTTCCATACTCCACATTCCTCAAATTGGATGGTCTTTAACATATCAGGCATATTTCTAAAAGACATGTTCATTGCAACACATGATCCAACAAACTTTAACTCCAACTTCGTTTTTCTAAGCCATAAATCACTGTTTTCTTTTAAAGGTAACTGGAGTTCCTCTTTGGTGTACGGAGATTTTTTCCCACTAGCTTCAAGATGATTTCCCGTCTGTGCATGGTAAACAATAACATGATACCGAGCAACCAGCACCTTGTTGCAGGCTTTGCAATAAGCTTTATCATTCATTAGCTTGTGTTTTTCTAACCAATTTTAAAAGGCAATTACATGCAGCCATTCCTCTCTAAATTTTCTTTCCGTTTTCTGCCTGATTCGTTTCTTCGTTGCTGTTTTTACTACCATTAAACTCTAAAAATTGTTGATGCTTATATTTATTGTAAAAAAATACTACATTAATAATAAAACTTATTAGCACAGCTACACAAAAAATAATTATTTAAACTATTATCACTTTAACTTCATTGAAAATTTAAAAACGAAAAAAATGGTGTTTGAACATATTATACTTTATTTACGTATTGCACTTAAAATTTTAGCGTTAATAGCATTAAGAGGTACCACAGTATAAGGAATTTACGAAATGATTTTATTTACACGTAGTCCTTAAGTTAATAAGTTAAGAAATAGAGTATGTGCTAAGTTTCAAGACGTAGGACTGATTTTAGATCAAAGAATTAATGTAACAATTTTTCGAATTTTAATGTGATCACTTAGGGGAAAATGTACTAATTTTTTTTTCATTATACAATTCTGATTGAATTAACGTATAAATTTCGATGGAATTGCAAAAATGAGGGCAGCAAAATCCGGTTAAGATGTCTCTACTTTTGATAATTATCCATTAATTGGGTTATTGAAGAGGAACTAATAAAAATTCCTACGTTTCAACAAAACTGTAATGTAACAAAATAGGACATCGACGCAAACCTCTAACCGAAAAGTTTCAAATAGTTCGATCTACAGCGCACACCCACTTTGAATAACGTAGTTGGTGCGGTACCTCCCTAAATAATATTGTTATTTCGGAAAAATGGTGCCACATTACCATGCATTAGCTAATTTTGCCCGTAGTATTGACCAGGGGCGAGTAGGTGTACAGTCCAAAAAAATAAAAATAAAAACCACTCAATTTTTTTTTGTTTGTTGCTATCATACTATTAACATTTGATACGCAAAATATTTGTTATTCGTATTTATGGATTACCAGTTGCCAGTAATGTGCATCCCATGACAATAAACATACTTTTTCTAATGTTAATAAGATACAACTTACGGAACTTTTGGATATCTTGCTACTCGTGCAACTAATTTTTGAAATAACAGAAGACGCTTTTCTTTTGTCATATGACTTCTTCTTCGCTGTCTTAGCCATTTTTTAATAGTTTGATTTGAAAGGTCATAGATACGGGTGCCGAAAAAGATAATAATAATTGCCTTTAAAAATGTGACCATTAATGTATACCCTGTTAAACCTAGATCAAATGCATATACCAATACATCTTTATATACTCGGATTCAAATTTATTGCAAGGCTTATAATATCTAAAGATAATTGTAGTACAAAATTAAAAACAAATAAAGAAAATTGTTAGCGAAGAATTCGAAAAAGATTAAGAATATTATCCTACATCACAGCCATATCAATTTTTTAATTTAAAGAAAAATCATGCAAGACTCATGGACGTACTCAAAGTACTATTAAAAAACTGTATGACGGTAATAAAAGTAAGAACACTTATAATTTACATTCAAATTTCAAAAATTTATTTGTTGAGTCAAAAAGTGATCGAAACAATTATTTATAGGTCACATAACATTATATTAATTAATGATACAGGAGTCTATTGATAATTACGTAAATCGAGGTAGTGAAAAACGAAGTTAACATTTTTAGCTTCATAAGTGTACGGATTACACGTTGTTTTTGTACAAAAATGCTTGTATTTCGCGAACGGTAATTCAGATCAAAAAATAGCTCTAGTCATTCAAAAAAGGAGCAAAAAATACTTAGAAAACCATAATTTATTCGATTTTGACTCACACACAATCTCAAAAAAAGCTGCCGTGAAAGACGTACTGCAAAATTACGACTGTATATAGATATACTAGCCCGCTAGTCGACGGCCAGCAGCAAGCATCAGTCGCAGAGCGGCAGAGCGTGGAGAAAGGTAAAAGGGGAACGGCTAGTAAATACGGCTAGGACTCGGCCGAAATTTGGATTTTTTCTTCGCGTCTGACCCCCCAGAAATATTACAAGCCCCAATAAAATATTTATAATGGGATAAAAAAATTGTTTCTGAGGGAAACAGGATTTTTGCATTATTGATGATTTTCTATCGATTGCACTAGGTCCAGAATAACTTTTTTTTTTCAATAAAAAATTGCTTACTAACGTATAATTAAGATCAATATATATGAGCTGCCTAGTATAATATAAATTCAAAAACGAATCGGTAGATTGTTCTCTTATCCGATTTTTGTTAAATATTTTTCGTTCAGCAATAAATACAACCTCTCGTTTCAAAAAATTTTNATACATGAAATATGAAAATACAAAAATTATGCTTTATAAATGTTCTATCAATAGATACGAGATGAAAAGTATAATTTGAATTCTAAAAATAAATCGGTAGATTGTTCTCCTCTCCGATTTTCGTTAAATCTAGCCCGGTATTTTTCGTACAGCAATAAATATTACCTCTCGTTTCAAAAATTTTTTTAAACGAAAAATCCGTCTCATGGCGCAAAATTAATAAAAAATTGTATACAACCCACAGAAGGACACAGAAAAAAGGATCAGTCTCCATTATTAATAAAAAAGGAAAGAAAATAAGCTGCGGCTGATTCCTTAAGACTTATTGCAGTGAATACCAATAAAAGTTTGAAAGTCGAATTACTCTAGAAACGAGAGTTTTAGTGTATTACTAAAATAATTTGTTATTTAAATAATTTAATACATCAAGTTAACTATCTGCGTACATTGTAAAAAAACTGTTTTTCAATATTTATTTATCAAGCCAAGCTAGTCTCAACGTATAAATAGTCAGCAAATGCTCGAGAAACAAGTATTAATACATTTGGTAAATTTCAGATTTTAATTGTCAACTCACATACATTGTTTTTTAAATATTTTTATATGCAAAATTTTTAATTGCAAAAAAAATGCAATTGAGGACTCAGTGCAGTCAATAGAGAATCATTGATAACGCAAAAATGCACCTTTCCTCGGAAACTTTTTTTTATCCCTTTACAAATATTCCATTGGGACTTGTTATATTTCTCAGGCGTTTGACACAAAGAAATAAACGAAAGTTCGGCCGAGTACTAGCCCTACCTACTGGCCGTTCTCCTCTTTCCTCTCTCTACGCTCTGCCGCTCCGTGGCTGATGCTTGCTGATAGCCGTCAACTAGCAGGCTGGTATATCTATATACAATCGTAATTTAGCATTACGTTTTTCAAGTCCACTTTTCTCTCGATTTTGTGTGGGTCAAAATCAAGTAACCGTTTGCTATATATTTTGTGCTCCTCTTTCGAATGGTGTCAGCTTTTTTTTTAATCAACATTACCGCTCTTTGGATATCAGTATTTTTTTTATAAAAAAAATCTAGGACCCGTGCAATTAGGAAGTTGAAAATGTAAGCATCGTTTTTTAGGACCTCGACTAACGTTATTTTAAGTAACAGAGACACTTTACGCACCGGTTTATGTAAAAGTGAACTAATTATTTGTAAAAAATTTTAACACAGGAGAATGTAACCTTTACCCAGCAGCAATCAACTCTGGTGTATTACCATTGACCTACGAGGATAATTTTTCATTGATTTAAAACTTTTATCCTATTGATTCTAGGAATAATAAACAAAAATATGGTAGAAGATTTTGACGAAGCATATCGTTTTACAAACCATGGGCAGTCTGCACACGTTTTTTAGATAGTAAATAATTCTTAATTTTGAGTTCTATATCACTTGTAAGAAAAAAAAAACATTGTATTTTATATCCTCTGAGATTTGTGGTGGCCATAGAGGTATAAGAATAGAGGGGAAAAGCGCTATACTAGCCCATTAGCGGCAGCGACAGCATAATTAAGTGTAACGGGGCATCTGTCCTTGTTGCCAAAGCCACGTTATTGGCTACTTCTTTGTCCTGAATCCTACAGTTGATTCAATCTCACGTAGGACTCGACCAATAACATAACTGCCAGACAAAGACAGATGCTCCGTTACGTAGCGAATGCTGTCGCATATCACGCCCCCTTTTCTCCTCTATTCTTGTACCTCTATGGTGGCGGCAGGTATAAATTTAATTTTGTACATATGACAATGTTTCCATACCGATGTAGCTGGCCATAGCTATAGCGAGGCTAGATAACAATAATACCTAAAGCATGCAAAAATTTTAACGTTGTCCAACTACCGTACGACTGGCGGCAGGTATTAATTTTTTACTTATTCTGTACCCCACCTGTTACTCCAAAATGCATGCAATTCAGCGTATCAAACACGATATAGCACGTCGAAATGTTCAAGTATGATTTTGTTTGATTAATCGCCGATGCTTGCCCACCCAAGGTACATCTACACAATAAATTATGCTAAAAACCAAACGAGTTTTGCATCCACCTATATTTCCTAGCCATATGGCACATCGAAATAAATAACATAATTACAAAACAGTGGATTTGCTTATCATCGATGCTTCCTCGCTTAAGATGGCTTACCACCTTTTGGAAAGGAAACAAATTTTTAAATTTATGATAAACTGTCACTTAACGGATGTACAGCTCAAATTTCAGAGCACGTATAAAAAAATTGAAAATTTACAGCTAGTTGCCTTGGGTAGGGTAGCGCCAGCGCCACGAGTAGCCACTAATGGAACTGCTACGACGCGTGTAAACAAAGCAAATTAACATGGACGAGATATGCCAAAAAAATTTTTTGTTGATTTTAGCAATGTTCTAGGGTATGTATGTAAGTATGTAACATTTTGCGTCAAATTGTTGAAGGTGACCGTATTTGCAATAAAAACCATGTTTTGTGATATCATTGGCCAAAGCGACAAGAATATTGACTTTCTTGCAGTCGTACTATGAACTTCAGCTCTAAATGACAAGACCATCAAAGTAAAAGTAAAATTATCTCTCAAGGAAAATTATTTTGAAATATCAAAATTCTCTTGTTGATGTTCTGCTGGTTTTCTTGGAAAGTGTGAACACTCTGTCAGTATTGTAATTCGTTTAAGTTGATAAAAATAGGGTGGTAAAGGTTATTGAGTCAAGTTGATAGTGTCAGAGAAATAAGTTTTTATTTTACTTTTAAGTACAAAAATTGAAGAAATTGAAACTTCAATTTTCACTGATTTACAATGTGGATGGGTGGGGATGGGCTCAAAGGTATGGATAACAAAAAATATGAAGCTGTTCCCATGACTAAATTTTGTCATTTTGAACTACACTGGAAATGTAATGGGATCAACACCGATGTCAATCAGAACAATTTTTTAGCCATGTTGACTATCGGTTATTTTAAAATATTGTCATTTGGCTTGATGTTTCTACGATAATTAGCATGAATTTTAACTATTTTAATGTTATCTCGCATGAATATTTTAATATTTATACATGAAATATGAAAATACAAAAATTATGCTTTATAAATGTTCTCAAGACCAACCAAAAAATTGTAAAACAAACTTTTTACACACCCCATACGTTTCAGCTTTTTTTATCCATCCACATTGTAAATCAGTGAAAATTGAAATTTTAAATTCTCCAATTTTTTTACTTGAAAGTAAAATAAAAATTTATTTCTGTAACACTGTCAACTTGAATAAATAACCTTTACCATCATATTTTTACCGACTTAAACGAATTAAAACACCAACAGAGTGTTTACACTTTCTAAGAATGCCAGTAGAACATCAGCAAGAGCATTGTTATATTTCAAAATAATTTTCCTTGAGGGATAATTTTACTTTTACTTTGATGGTCTTGTCATTTAGAGCTGAAGTTCATAGTACGATTGCAAGAAAGTCAATATTCTTGTCGCTTTGGCCAAGGATACCACAAAACTTGATTTTTATCGCAAATACGTTTACTTTCAATAATTTGACGCAAAACATCACATAGGAATAAATGTCCCAATTACTGCACACTCAACGGTAATAGAAAATAAACAAAACAGACTGAAAAATTCGGGTGCTTGGATATTATAACACGTACGGACATTAATAACGTTCCATCCAGAATCATGCTTTACATCATAACATGTACAATTGTTTAACTGAGTGACTACACGAATGTAACTACAAAACTTTATGGTCGTGCGTAGTAATTGGTGCACAGCAGTTGGGTATGGGGCTTTAGCATGAAAACCTTATGGGAGATACCGACGCAGTAATTAGGGGCGCAGCGACTGGTGCTTATTTTAGAACCGTGCGCAGTAATACCAGTAAGTGATATCAGCAGTAAAATAACTATTTAAAAAAAAAAACAAGTAACATAACAGAAAAACGTTTGTCGTTTCGATTGCATAAGATGCTGCAGATAAAGGTTATGTAAAACTGCTTCATTTTACATCGAAAAACAATGAGAAATGAGAAATTCAGCACAGTAAGAAATTTCAGTGCGCAGTAATTGGGTCATGTACCCCTACATAGCTCTAATCATTACTAAAATCAATAAAAAAAAAATTATTGGCATATCACGTCTATGCTAATTCGCATTGTTTACATACGTTATAGTAGTTCCTTTATTGGCTACTCGTGGCGCTGGCGCTACCCTATCCAAGACAAATACGTAACAATTAGTTTTCCTTAGATTGTCGGTAATAGGGCCACCTACTCCTAACGCAGTCATCAGTACAAATTACAAATTAATTTGCATCTGAATTAATAATATACCTTTTACTCGATGACTCGATGAAATATGACGATGTTTTTGATTATAGTCTTGATGTAAGCCAAACAGTCCTTTCATCTATCAGATAACCATAAACGATGTTAAAACTTGCACCAATACTCACTATTCATGAATACTTGCATTTTCAAAACATAACAAACAGTAGTTCTTGAATAACAAAAAAACACTATGTACGTGACGATTTGTAACAAAGTATCGATGCAATAAGTCTTGATTTATTGAATATGCTGATGTGCTAATCAAAAGTAATTAATTTTTGGTGCGTTTTTCACGAAGTCCTGCAGAGTGTACAGAGTGCCTAAAGTCAATCTACAGTTTGTAAAGAGTAAGAGAGAGAGAGAGAGAAAAAAAAGGAAGGGAAAAGGAGTAGGAGGCTATGAGGTGAAAGGACTAGGAGGAATGAAGGTATACTTATCAACTCTGCTGCATTTGTTTTAACTGTCATCAACTGTCTTGTGAAATTGTGGAAAATTTTTGCTGAGTGATCAAATACTGCAAGAAATTTTATTGACAGCAAAGATAAGATAATATTGTGTAATTTAATAAAGAAGACATAGTTTTTTGTGCGATTATTCCATCATAAAGATGTTGGGAATAAAACACGTGAGTAACTGCATCAAATAGCCAAATTCGCGCTCAGCCAGTACTCGGCAATATTTAGTAAAACTCTCCCTATCTCTTTCTTTCTACTTAGGTGCACACTTCAGATTGTTTAATAATGAAAAACAGCAGTTTATTGTTTTCAGTTAGAAAACACGTAGTGAGAAAAATGTTCTGCTTGTTAATGGAAATGCCTGTAAACAATTTTAAATCATAATATTGTATAGAACACGTTTTACAAGTGATTTTGTATGGAAAAATTGATGTCATGTGACGGTCACCGAACAAGCATGTAAACAGCAAAGGTGTACTTTGTCTGCTGCTGCCTCCGACCAACAGCAATTAGTCCAGTAAAAGTACCTGTGCAACATTATGATTTTATATAGATATACTAGCCCGCTAGTCAACGGCCAGTAGCAAGCTGCAGCCACGGAGGGATAGAGTGCGGGGAGAGGCAAGAGCCAGTAGATACGGCTAGTTTGAATAAAGTGGTGTACATACCTGTCAGAGGTTAGTACACTGTCATATAAAAAAAAAAAAAAAGATACGGCTATACGGCTAGTACTCGGCCGAACTTTTGTTTTTTTTCTTTTTGTCAGACGCCCGAGAAATATTACAAGTCCCAATAAAGTATTTATAATGAGATTAAAAAAAAGTTTCCGAGAGAAAGTGCATTTTTGCTTTATCGATGATTCTGTACCGATTGCACTAGGTCCTGAATCACTTTTTTTTGCAATTAAAAATTTGCTTATTAAAACATTTAAAAAACATTGTATATGAGTTGATGATTAAAATTTGATCTTACAAAATGTATTAACACTTGGTTTTCGAGCCTTGACTTACTATTTATACGTTGGCTCTAGCTTGGTGGATCAATCATTGCATCTTGATAAATAAATATTGGAATGAAGTATTTACTCAAAATGTAGCCAGATAGTTAACTTGTAGCATTAAGTTATTTGAATAACAAATGATTTAAGAACTACACTGAAACTCTATCGTTTCTAGAATATTTGAACTTTCGAAGTTTTATCGGTACTCTTAGCAACATTAAAAAAAAATACATTTTTTCAAAATTCATTTATCAAGATACATTGATTATTATTTAGCCAAGCTACTATCAACGTATAAATAGTCAGCGAAGGCTCGAGAAACAAGTGTTAATACATTTTGTAAAATTAAGATTTTAATTGTCAACTCACATTCATTGTTTTTTAAATATTTTTATACGCAAAATTTTTATTAAGGACCCAGTGCAGTCGATAGAGAATCATCGATAATGCATAAATGCACTTTCTCTCGAAATTTTTTAAAAATATTTTTATAAATATTTCATTGGGACTTGTAACATTTTTCAGGCGTTTGACGCAAAAAAAACAACTAAAGTTCGGCCAAGTACTAGCCGTATCTACTGGCCGTTTTCCTCTTTTCTCTCACCACGCTCTGCTGCTACGCGGCTGATGCTTGTTGCAGGCCGTTGACTAGCAGGCTAGTTTATTTATTTACAATCGTAATTTAGCATTATGTCTTTCACGGCCGCTTTTCTCGAGATTTTTTATGGGTCAAAATCAAGTAAATAACCGTTCGCAATACATTTTTTGCTCCTCTCTCGAATGGTATCAGCTATTTTTTGACCCACAGTACCGCTCGTCGGATATAAGCATTTTAGCAGACACTTTAAGCATCAGATTGTTTAACCCGTTAAGGCCCAAACGGACACATTTCTTGGTGTTTTTCGATTGCAATAAAGGGTTAAATGATTTGCAAAAAATTTTAGACAAGTCAATGTCGATCGAAAATTCTCTGAACTTTTTAAATACGCTATTGGTTTTTGATTAAAAACTGATTATAATAGGCTACGTTTGCTCTTTTTCAGTGGGAAATCGTGATTTTTGTCAAATATTTTTCTCATAAATTCTGGCCAAATTTTGTTCTCCAGAGTTTTTTTGGTCGCTGAATAGAAATTCGAGTTCGGAATACAAAATTTTTACATTAAACATAGTGCCTAAAAAATAATGGCTACAAGGTGGCATAAATTTGTTAAAATAGATTCAGATTTCAAAAATACAAAATGGTGGATCCAATGTGACGGACGAAATTTTCAACTATCAGTTGATTTATCCCAAGTTTCGATCCATAGAGCTTTTTTGGTCGCTCTATACGAATCTGAGGTCAGATTTACAAAATTCTCAAAACAAAGATGGACACTACAAAATGGCGGACCATTTTCAATAATTAGTTGATTCATCCCAAATTTTGTTCTATAGGGTTTTTTGGTCGCTCAATACGTATCCGAGGTCAGATTTACAAAATTCTTATAATAAAAATGGACACTACAAAATGGTGGTTTAAAAATGGCGGATTCTTTCCAATAATCAGTCGATTTGGCTTAAATTTTAATTTTGAGGGTTTGTTCCGTCATTGCGTAATTTGTCTGTACGAATTTTATTTAGTTAATTATTACGAATCAGAGTGAATACGAAACTTAGCCAGAATCGGCTGCATTTTACAAATTTATGCCACCTTGTAGCCACTGTTTTTTAGGCACTATGTTTGATGTAAAAATTGTGTATTCCGAACTCGAATTCCTATTCAGCGACCAAAAAAACTCTGGTGTACAAAATTTGGCCAAAATTCGTTCATTTTTGAAAATTTCGTTTGCCATACTGGATCCACCATTTTTTATTTTTGAAATCTGAACTCTAGTTTAGTAATCATCGACTACAAAAACGTACGTATACAAATTTTTATAGAAGTATATTCTAAAATGACTGTTATTTAACCCGAATACCATTTAGCTGTAATTTTTACAGGTTTGAGCCGCTATTTTCAAAGCTGCCATCTTGAATTAATGAGTGTCACCATTTACGCTTTATTTGAAATTGTTCTTGGGCACTTTTTATGAACTTTTCTACCATATTCAACAGTGATTTTGGACTTAAAATATTGATTTTACGAAAAAAATATTTGACAAAAATCACGATTTCCTACTGAAAAAGAGCAAACGTAACCTATTGAAATCAGTTTTTAATCAAAAACCAATAGCGTATTTAAAAAGTTCAGAAAATTTTCGATCGAAATTGACCTGGCCTAAATTTTTTGCAAATCATTTCACCTATCTTTATTGCAATTGAAAAACACCAAGAAATGTGTCCGTTTGGGGCTTAACGGGTTAAGAACACTCGTTGTGTGCTACCACAAATACTAATTTTTAAAAATCATGTTCACGACTTTTATATAATTTTTATTTTATTTCTGGCCTATATACGAGAGTACCTTTAATTCCCATGCAATATCTGGGATTTGCTTATGCGACTGAGTACTAGCCGCACGGAAAGCCGATGTTCCGATGTAGCCCCCATAATATTCCACGGTTAATATTATCATAATGAATTTCACACTTTAAATTACATTAAAATGGCAAAAAAAAAGTTACTGGAATCAAAGCCTTAAATTTTTTCTATGACGATAGGCAAAATGGAAGTAGTCGAAATGCACGAAGACAAAATTGATGAAGTTGAAATGTATGAAGTGGAAAGGGATGAAGCCGAAATGGATGAAGACGGAGATGGAGTCGAAAAGGATGAATCAGAAAGAGATGTCAGAGACAACTGCCAGACAACGTTGCAAGCAAGCCCATATGTCCGATGGGTACATCTAAAGTTGTAGAAGAAATCGGTAACCATGAAAATGTAAGAGAAGTGAATGTGGACAAGTTGGCTAATGGTCTAATATCACAAATGGCGTACTACGAGAATCCTTCGGAATCTTACACCATAGAAAGATACTCGACAATAAACAACTTTGTAAGTAATGATAATTTCGAAGGAGTCTATGGCCGCGAGTACAAAGCACTGCAAGGAGACGTGGAGACATATGCGTTGGTAGATTACGTAACTATCGATGCAATTTCATGCATACTTTCTCGAGATGTCCCCACAAACGTGTTCATTATATCCACGAAAATCCGTTTGTACATTTTTGGCCATTTGTCAACTGAACCAGTGCAAGAGGTATGGACGCAACATACCATCGGAACAAAAAATAGAATGTACATCCTACCCTTTCTCCATAACTCACATTGGCGGTTGTACGTAATTAACGAAGCTCTAAAAAAAACATATTGTATTGACCCTTATGAAATCCGAAGTAGTGATGAGTTTGATGTAAAGTTTCAACTTTTTTTAAGAAAATTGGGATCTACATGTACAGGTTGGCGGCACTTACAGTATGATGTACCTCGTCCTTTGCAAAACGATGCGTATAGTTGCAAAATTTTCGTCATTTATTACATAATTTGTATCGCGCATAACATTGATATAAATTTTGACGCAGACTACTACCGTGTAAAACTGCAAAAGTTTTTGTTAGAAAGCGCTGATAAGATGGATGAAGTTTGCATGTATGGTTTTCGAGATACTAGTGATACTAAAATAATCTGCGCTATCTGCAACCGGTTTCTTCATCAAAAGTGCTACGGTAAAGGAGGGAAGCAGCTGCAAAACTGGCAGAAATCTTCGGAAAATTACATCTGTACAATGTGCCAAAAATACATTTATTTATGCTGATAAAAAAAACCTACTTTAACAAAGCAAGCCACATTATGTCATACGTCATATGACATAACCGGTTTCCAATAATGCTGTTATATTAAAAAGCTACGTATTTCATTTTTTGTAACTAAATGAACATAAATGCATACCTACAAACACAATTTTAAATATAATGTAATGTACCGTTTCTCAGTCATGTATTCAAGTAAATCGGATATAGATTTTTCTTGGATCGGTAACGAGCTGATGTGATAAACGATAAGTTACAAATGTATAAGCCAATAATATATTACTTATTAAAAAAATTTAATATGACGTAACATTATATTTCAGACATCTGCCCACTTCAAGTCACACATCTGTTTGTTCTGTCAGTAACGAACCACTATTATGAAAGATAAGTTTTAAATTTTATAAATCAGTAACTTGTAACGTTTACGCACTAGGGGTAAGTGTACCTATCTCCGTGGCACGTACTGAAAATTCCAACTTAAATGCACCATAAAAAATGGTATACTAAAATTTTTTGGAATACTTTTTTTTTAAATCTTACATAATCTCTTACGGAATATTTAAAAAAATTTTATATAGCTAAAACTGCAGTAGAATATTTTTAAAACAAATAAAAACGGTATGCTGGTATGACCGTGGTTGTGTACCTATTACCGTGTACGTATTACCGCGGATGTCCCAATCACCGTGTCCGTATTACCATGGGTGAAGAAAGTTGTATTTGCGAAACATAAAAAAAAATGCAAATTTCACCTACATTTTCTACATGACTTATTTATTGTTTTAAAAAATATTACTTTTTTTGTACTTGCTTATTCATTTAGTAGGAATCTTATACATTTTTGAGCAGTCAGCAATAGATTTTCCAGAATAGATACTTTTCAAAGCTAATTTTAATGTCNCTTGCTTATTCATTTAGTAGGAATCTTATACATTTTTGAGCACTCAGCAATAGATTTTCCAGAATAGATACTTTTCAAAGCTAATTTTAATGTCTCTGGAGAGTAACACTTTTTGTTTTTCTTTATTTCGATCGATTTCTTGCCTTTCTAGCCTTTCTTGCCTTTTTTAGTTTTCTTCATCTTGGTTACGTTAAATCGACGTGCTTACCTACTAATTGTTTACGTCTTAACTGTCGTGCGTTCTGTAAGTATAGGAATATGTTTACGTACGCTCACCGCAGAAATACGTACACAATCAGCTAATGAGCGCGTTGTACCGAATACCGTGGAAAATAATTATTTACTCAAAATATACACAAATGTTTCTGTGTGAATTGCATCTACAATAACGTCATTTTAGATTATTAAAATTGAAAAATTATTTTATATGAAACATTTTTTATTTTGAACAAGTAATCATCAGTTTTTCAAAATCCACGGTAATAGGGCAGAGCACGGAGATAGGTACACTTACCCCTATACTACTTACGATATAATATATTTTATTTCAGTTACTTCTTCATCTCGAGTCACATGTAGATCCTCCTTCAAATTTACGTGCACGTTCAAAGCTTATGCAACAAACAAAACTGATTTTTATTTTTTGCATACTTCTTGTGGTTGGAAAAAAAAGTTAGAACACCTTAATATCTATGTAAAGAAAAAAAAATGTCTTACATCATGCTGTATCCTGTTGTTTTTCGTTTACTTTAATTTCTATTTATTGAGCCGAGTGTTGTGCAATTTCAATGAAAATGATCAATTCCTGGGTGTACTTGAGCCTGTTTAAGAGAAAAATGCTGTAGGGTTTTTGATTCCTGCTGAAATTATTATAATAAACAAAGTTAACGTATCTTTTTTTATGGATTCCATAACTTTCTGCATCACATACGCTGATGTCCTATTTTCGACGGGCAAAGTTGATTATTAATTATTCTTAGTTGATTATTTCTATAAATCGCACAAATCGAAACATTCGGCACTTAACGACACCTACTAAAGTGTAAATAATTATAAAGCGCGTTTTCCACTGGCTTATGTCAGCTGTCTGCTGGCTCATGAGATGCTGCCAATTTTTGAGCATCAATAGTGAGTTTCGTGTGTATAGTTATACTCTTGCTAGTATTAATGTATCTGCATTGTTAAACATCATGTACGATTAATTATTAATGAATAAAGCATACCTTTGGTCTTTATGATTATCAACAATTATATTTTTCAATTTACTGTGACTCTGCAAGGCCCGAGCTTAGCCGGAAAAATATTTGTTTATTTGAGGTAACATTGAATTGCCAGTTATTGCTTCAATATTAGCGTAAAAATTATTTTATCACTGTAATTATGCTTATTTTAGTTTATCATGATTTCTAAATGCCTAAATTAAATTTTTTTTTATCATTACTTTTTTTCACTTTTTTGTAATTTTGAATTTCGCGGCTAATTTTCTGCCACAATGTACAATAATGATCTTCAGCCGTTTGACACACGCACTCTGTTTTCTCTGACTACATGTGTATGTGTCTGACTACGCGTGTACGTGTGTATGTATAGGTATTATACTTCTATAATCTATAGCTATACCTACTGCATGCGCGAACAGTAAGAGAGGGGATGGGGAATCCCCCGGCCATGTTCTTCGATTCCTTTTACTTTCTTGTTCACACACTTTTTCTGTACAGCATACTATATATGCAATGTATATCTACACATTTTTTGTAACGCTTTCACGTTACGGTCACTACGCATCACTCACGTTTACTCACCATGCTCACGCGCTCCCACAGATGTTTCACATATAAAAAAAAGAGTTTGTTAGTACACAAAATATTAGAAATGGCTGAATGTTATGATTAAAAAAAACGACAGGAAATTTATGTATAAAAAAATGTATTCAAATGCAAAAGAGAGTTCGTGCACTAGTGCCTCAGTAATTGAGCAAGAGCAGCAGAATTCAATAAAAAAAAAAGTCATTTCGCAACGCAACGGCGAGCTGATCAAGTAGGCGGGTAGTCATGCTAACTTTTATTAACCCAGAACTTATCCAACAGTCATAATAACTATCTTTATATTTTTAAACTTTGTTTACTATTTCTTAATATGATCCGTTAACAGATCTTTCACAAGTCTTACATAATGATTTCACAAAATAGCACGATTTCTTGTTTCTAACACTTCACTGAGTTTTATTCTGACAAAATACTGGCTCGTGTTAGCTTTCAAAATATAAATAAGAAATAACATAAAGTAACATAAAAAAGCCTTATACGATCACCAGTTTCTTCCTTTTTGCAGATTTGGGGATTGATGACAGCAGAAGTAATTGTTAGAAAATTTTTAAAACTAAGCATCATGTTCAACTGCTTTGCTATATTTCTTATGTTGACATTTTAATTACCTGTATCAAGAAAAAAATATTTTTCTTCGAATTCAGATTTTTAATAATTAGAACATTAACTCAAAATTTACACTTCATGTACAACGGGACGATGGGATGAAGTTGAAATATGTTATGTTAATAGAACATAATGATATGATTATAAATAATAGGTGTAGAAAATGATTCTCAACTACTAGACGTCACTATTTTTAATTAACTAATATAATTCAAAAAAGATTAAATTGTTGTAGAATGTGATACAGACAGTTATAAAGCTGTTTTACTGCCTATTCTATAAAGAAATTTAAAAAAATGTAAAGCATATGCTGCTAAAGAATAAGTATTTAGTTCATTCCACTAACATTAATATTTTAATGAAATATCGTAAAATTAAGGATGATAATAATTAAGAAAGCTAAGTCATTTGCTTACCATATTTTTTTACAGTTTTCAATAAAATTAAACAACGTTTTAAAATATAATACAGAAGTTATTTCTAAAATAATAAAAAATCAAGTAATATCATACAACAAAAGTAAGATAAAACAGACATATTGAATAATACCAATGTCGTATACAAAATCTCACACGAATGTCAAGCGAATGTCAAGCGAGATACTTAGGCAAAACAAAAACAAAGCGCTATGGAAGGGAAAACGTCAGTAGTTTTTATATACCAGGCGTCTAATTGTCATGTGCTGAGATGGAATAATATGCAGATATAAAAAGAAAAAAATTATTCAGAGATGTCGAGTTGGCTCCCATAAGCGAAAAAAGTGGCGAGTTGGCTCCCGGGCAGTTAAGACACATGGTCGAGTTGGCACCCGAGCACCGCCGTGTTGGCTCCCGAGCCATAACGAGTGAATATTATCACTATAGATCTCCAGATAAACATTTTCAATAAAAAGTTTTTTTTTTTCGTCACACTTCATGTAGGTTTTGGACTAGCAGCATGAGTTAGTTAAATACTGGCGTGTTTGAGAAAATTATGAAATTATNTCCAACAGTCATAATAACTATCTTTATATTTTTAAACTTTGTTTACTATTTCTTAATATGATCCGTTAACAGATCTTTCACAAGTCTTACATAATGATTTCACAAAATAGCACGATTTCTTGTTTCTAACACTTCACTGAGTTTTATTCTGACAAAATACTGGCTCGTGTTAGCTTTCAAAATATAAATAAGAAATAACATAAAGTAACATAAAAAAGCCTTATACGATCACCAGTTTCTTCCTTTTTGCAGATTTGGGGATTGATGACAGCAGAAGTAATTGTTAGAAAATTTTTAAAACTAAGCATCATGTTCAACTGCTTTGCTATATTTCTTATGTTGACATTTTAATTACCTGTATCAAGAAAAAAATATTTTTCTTCGAATTCAGATTTTTAATAATTAGAACATTAACTCAAAATTTACACTTCATGTACAACGGGACGATGGGATGAAGTTGAAATATGTTATGTTAATAGAACATAATGATATGATTATAAATAATAGGTGTAGAAAATGATTCTCAACTACTAGACGTCACTATTTTTAATTAACTAATATAATTCAAAAAAGATTAAATTGTTGTAGAATGTGATACAGACAGTTATAAAGCTGTTTTACTGCCTATTCTATAAAGAAATTTAAAAAAATGTAAAGCATATGCTGCTAAAGAATAAGTATTTAGTTCATTCCACTAACATTAATATTTTAATGAAATATCGTAAAATTAAGGATGATAATAATTAAGAAAGCTAAGTCATTTGCTTACCATATTTTTTTACAGTTTTCAATAAAATTAAACAACGTTTTAAAATATAATACAGAAGTTATTTCTAAAATAATAAAAAATCAAGTAATATCATACAACAAAAGTAAGATAAAACAGACATATTGAATAATACCAATGTCGTATACAAAATCTCACACGAATGTCAAGCGAATGTCAAGCGAGATACTTAGGCAAAACAAAAACAAAGCGCTATGGAAGGGAAAACGTCAGTAGTTTTTATATACCAGGCGTCTAATTGTCATGTGCTGAGATGGAATAATATGCAGATATAAAAAGAAAAAAATTATTCAGAGATGTCGAGTTGGCTCCCATAAGCGAAAAAAGTGGCGAGTTGGCTCCCGGGCAGTTAAGACACATGGTCGAGTTGGCACCCGAGCACCGCCGTGTTGGCTCCCGAGCCATAACGAGTGAATATTATCACTATAGATCTCCAGATAAACATTTTCAATAAAAAGTTTTTTTTTTTCGTCACACTTCATGTAGGTTTTGGACTAGCAGCATGAGTTAGTTAAATACTGGCGTACTTAAAAAAATATTCATCAAGGACACAATCGCAAAATTGTTCCACTTTTTTATTTTTCAGCATGACACTTATCAAATCATCTACAAAACAATCCTCAATCTCATGCTCATCTACAAAAGGCAGTCCAAAGAAGCTTTTTAGAAAATCGCTGATTTCTGAATCTTGCTTTTTATAATCTATACTTAGCTCCAACTCTTGGATGTCATGAAATTCAAATCTTGTTTTCAGTAAGTTTGGTAATGAAACATGTCGAGCAGTTCTAATTTTTCGTCTTATACGATCTAAACCTTGGATTGTTAACGTAGTAACGTCTGATTTTTTCATTTCATTGCATAATAATTTTGCTGGGCGGATCGAGATTTCATCGCTTTTCTTTTTCGTTTGTTGCTTACTTTTTTTTGATTCAGAATTCCTTTTTAAGATAAAAAAAATATAAAAATAGTTGAAACAAAATCATTTAATAGAGAAAAGTACCTTTGTCAACGTTAGTATGTAAGCGTTCAATAAACTTCTCAATTATAACGTTACTGGAGCCGAATTCTATAAAACTTTAGCAACTTCTTACAGTACATTTCCAGCGCTAAATATTCTTGCTTAACATTTTATGGAAACTAAAAGTATACACATCGAAAAAAAATAATGTTTTTCCTTTTTCACTCGTTAAACAATCCATTGTTACACAATACAGCTAAAGTAGAACAATTTTCGCACAATCCAGTACATAAGTGTATAACTAAGTGTAGTTTCCGTCTAACTGACTAAGATCTGATTTTGGAAAACACACATAAGTACAATTGTGTGTTTTGATTCCAAGGTTCATCGACATGTTGTCAGTTTATCAGTTTGGAAGACAACTGGACCAACTTGACACCGGCCAAATTATGCTATACGTGTGATGCTCCACACCGTATTTACCAATCATAATAGAAATATAACGTTTTAATGAAGTTATACGTAATGAATGATTTACAAATCTGTGCACTTTTAGTTGCGTATGATTTCCAAAAAAAAAGTAGTCTGCATTATTCTATTTTAATATTGTCCTAATTTTTAAAAAATGTTTAGAATAACAATACTAAAGTGCACATACTTTTTCAAAAAGATTTTATGGCAATGTAACCCTGCAAAAAACAAAAAAAGGCTATAATCCGAAGGAAAAGCAAAATAGGGTTACATAAAAATTTCATCTAATTTGCCAATAAAGTAAGAGATTAAGCCCAAACTACATTGTTTGGCGTCATTTTGTGATATGCCATTTGATGATTTTTTACTTTTTTTTCATTTTACTGTACGTTTCACAAAAGTTGTGCATATTTTTTAATAAGCAGCATTATAAGCTGATGTATTGAAAATAAAATAAAAATCTAGAGCATTTATGAAAAAAGTAGAGAAAAACAAAAACTAAAAAAAGGTGTTACAAATTATTAGTGATGAAATTACAAATCAAATGATAAAAAAATTAATGGTCGTTCAAACTCTAATATCGTAACTAGTATCACTTAATTCGAATATGTGAATCAATTAAATATAGATATTAAAAATGTAAAATTTATACGTCTTCTCTTATTGTTTACAGGGGTATAATATTTAAAAAAAATATATATGTATTGGAATAGTATAGTAGGCAATAATATTAAAAAATAAAAATTTAACTTAAAATAATACATTTATCATAGATATGACATAAGATAAAGACAAAATGATAAAAAGGTGTTGATATTTATTTTAACTAGTTCTATAAGATTATTATTTACATTTATCCTAATTTATTTCATGTCAAAAAGCGAGGAAGCTTTAATATAAGCCGATAAAAAAATATTTAAGAAAGTATAGTTTAAAAAAGAAAAGTACTAGTAAAAAATAAGAAACTTTTTAAAAACAGGATGAGCAGTGACTACGATTTGTTCAAGAGAGTGCCCTACACCCTTATATAGCAATTAAAGGTAAATACTATTTCCGTTCAGGTACAGTATGGTCTATAGACAATTTTTGCAAATAACAAGTGCATCTTTTATTTTAAGGAACTTTATCTGCTATTTTTAAATATTTCTGAAATCATTATATTATATGTAAGTTTAAATAATGTTAACATTTTTCAATTACCTGAGATTTGTTCTGTCTTGTAGTATCAATATGTAAATAATGCGGTGATTCTGTACGCAAATAGTTGATTTTACAGGGATCCTGTTTAGAGAAAATTTCAATAGTGTCATCAGATAATACATCGTTACTGTTTTGCATTTGATCTGGCAGAGTCACATTAGTATTACTTTTAATTACAATATAATCGTTTTTTTTGTAATTAGCGATACAAGAAAACTTCTGGTTGTCAGTACTGGGTTGGTAATGATCATTATAAGATACATTATCACGGTCCTTTTTTGTTACTACTTCATTTTTGAGAGATGAAGGTGAAGTAGAACAATGAGAAACGTCAAATTTCGGACTATTTGAAGGAATAAGATTACAGTTAAAAGTTGCATTTTCAAGGATAACACTTTTCTGTTCTGATTTATATATTGATAAGTCTGTTAAGGGAGCCTCTCGTTCTGTCTGAATATTTTCTGTATGTTTACTACAACTAGATAAATTCTTTTCAATAGGTGAAATCGTTATAACACTGTTATTAATATTTGAATACACTCGATCTAAAGATGATTTTTCAGAAAATATCAAACGGTTAGGCTCTGGTTTAATAACAGGTTGATCATTATACTGTATGAGATAGCTTGCTTGTGACAAATTTTGCTTCCACTTATTAATGCTTGATGGAAACTGTGGAATATTTTGCCCAGGATTTGATATAGGCATAAATACATTCTGATGTAGTACGGCTGATAAATTCGGTGAAACATTGATACAAGGACTGACAGATAGTTGACAAGTTGGTGATGAAAAAGCTGGCGTTGCAGAACGAGAACTTCCGAGTGAAACTGGAAAAAATAGTGTACTTAATGCAAAGTATTGTTATTTCTAAAGTATGAATGCATAATAATAGGCTTAAATTAATTATGTTATTTAAATAACTTAAAAAATTATAAACAATCTACGTTTACACTGTAATTTTGTTAAAAATCTGTTCTTCAGCTAAAACAATGATGATTACTTACAGTTTAACTACAGTTTCTGATGCTTAGACTTTAAAACATACTGATATACAGTATTTCATCTTATCTACATAAATGACAACTTCTGGTAAAAAATTTATTGGTGAAAAATGTTATCCAAAAAAATATACTAAAAATTATTTCAATTTATTTTAAATCGTGATTTCATTACTAAAAATGATAGATAATAGTGCACGTATACGTATTACTATTTTATTTTGTTTAATAACTACTAGGGTACATACATTTCTTCATACTTCATACTCTTTAGTTTAAAGTAACAATTCAATACGTACACTACTCTAATAGTAAAAATATGAGACTTTTCTTTTGATTAGTTTTAATGAAATGCTTATTTCAACACTTATTAATAAGAGATGTTACTAGATAGCTTCAGCTCACAAACTCAGCTAATTTTAAGTATTTGACTCTTAAGAATGCCAAAACATAATTTATTATAGAAGTATTTTAGAAGACCGATTGTAAAAAGGTATAAGCTAACATTATGGATAAAAAAACAAGCGTTAAAGAAAGTTATATGTCACACTTAAAAATGTAACAAAAAAAAGATTACTAAAGATGTGAAACGATTTGTTAATGGTATTTAAAAAAAAATTTATTTTATAGACCTGTCACTCAACAATGTACCAAGATTAAGACCTAATAACCCTAAAGACAAAAGTTGTATAGAGCGAGCACGTTGATCCAATAACTGAAAAAACACTGTAGCCCTAGCCAGGTCGAAGGTCTCAACATCTAAGCAGGCTTTAACACAAATATTATAATATTTAATATAGGATAAAAGCCTTCATCTGAATTTGAGCTGGCTATAACTACGCGACTTTTAAGTCTCGAGCACACTCGAATACGGAAATCAGTGTAAAGTACAGATCCAGCGTGGGAGCAAATAATCCTCTCCCCAAAGTTACATGGATATACAACAAAAATAAGATTTTTTGTGATAGTAGAAGAACTTTTTCTTACCTGAAAGATATTTTTAAAGACAATAACTCATAACCTACTCATCTTCCTACCAAAACGGGTATGTGAATCTATTCTTGGTATTTGTGCTATAATCATAAAACTTTTAATTCTTTAACAAATAAGAAGTCTGTTATTTCAGAATTATTGTATTATATTTTTGCCCAATAATATAATTTTTTCCCTATCAAAGGATATGCATTGGGGATTTTTTTTTGTATTTATTCGTACTTTGAGCCGTTATTACTTTTTAATGTTAAACAGAAGTTCACTATCGTTTTCAATTTTATAAATTACTAAGCAATATCTCTTTATTGCTGTTATCATCTTGGTTAATATTTTGTATTGTTTATTGTCAAAATAATTATCAACTATTTAGTTCAATGATTTTGTGTCAGTTTGATTTCGAATGTCGCGCTTGATAATACCGCCTATCAGTCACTAGGTATCAATTACTGATTGATTTCTGGAAAATATCGCGAGTGATAAAGTAGCTTCTAGTATGTAAGAAACGCTACGCGATGACTCAACATCATCTTCCCGGATCACGCAAATCTATTCATTGCAGTAACCTTGCTTGTTCAAGCGAATATTTAATACATCGCAGTGGTAGTAAAATAAATATTCAATAAGAATCACTGTACATTAAAATCATATTCTTTCTGAATATTTCTCCTTTTTTCATAATCTCACATCTATCCCTAGGGGTTAAGTGCTCATGACCCCTTCCCTATCAATCAAGAGTAGAGGCAACTGACCCCGAGGCAAAGGATATACGACTTTCTTTCCCAAGGTTCTGCTGTAGTTGCTTCCCTCAAAAGCCGACCAGAGATATGGCTACTTAGTTCCCTGAGGACTTCTTTGAGGGCACCCGTTGACACACCATGGGAACGGCAAGATGAAATCAAACCCAACGGGTCAGGATAACCCCCTATAAATCCAAGAATCTTTGCTCCTCAAAGACCAAAACCTACAACTACTTCCTCCCAGAAGGACCCATCAAGCCACTCGATAGAACTATCGTCTAAGTACTTTATCTTTTACATGATTCGGACGATCCAGAAGAACTATCAGCGAGGAGATAACAAGCAAGCCAGAAAGAGAATATGAATTTACACACACACACACACATATATATGTTGCCTTATATCAACATCCAATTCAACACCTTCAAAGGCAACTCATGCTACCCCGAACTTAAATTGTTTAAAGCCGCTTACCCCAACTGGTAGCTTTTAGTATTATTTTCATATTTTAATATAGCTCTTAACCTGTCTCTGTCAGTAAGTTCTATTTTACTGCACTGAACTTAATATCATTGATCATTCGTATTATGCTTGAGAATAAGCTATAAAGTACTCGAAAAATACTTTCAATTAAAAAGAGAGCTTCGATGGCTTAGTGGTTAGCGTGCTAGCCTCCTAGCCGGAGATACTCGAGGGGTCGTGGGTTTGAATCCCGTCGAAAATTATTGAGATTTTTTCTCGGTCTTTTCCGATGGCATAAGTATCCAGGATGCCGAAATATTACTTATCCGAATTTTAAAACGAGTAGTGGACTTTTTCTGAAGATTTCTGGATCTCCAGGGGCTTCCTTTGCAGAAAGCCAACACCTGGTCAGCTCATCGCATAAAGTCACTGTTGGTTATAAAAAGGTTGGTACAGAGCGTTAGATGGTTTATTGGAAAAATATCTTTCCGTTAAACTTGATAATAACTGGGGTGGACTTAAAACAATCGCTGCACCCTGAAAATAGTACCAGTAGGATGGATGACCGAGTCGTCTGAGAGGAACTTTGCAAGGGACCCGCACGAAAAACTTGCATACTTTGGGAAAATAGGATGGTAGTAATGACGGAAAAAAAACTAGGAAGATGTAAGGACATAAGATACGTAAAAACCCTGAAATTGGTATACATTGGAATCATACTACTGCTACTGCTACTGCTACTGCTACTGCTACTGCTGCTGCTGCTACTGCTACTGCTACTGATACTGCTTCTGCCACTGCTACTGCTACTACTACTGCTACTGCTCTACTGCTACTGCTACTGCTACTGCTACTGCTACTCACCCTCTAGGGGCTGCTAGACCTTGTCGTTGGTGGGGATGCCTGGCTTGGGATGGGGAAGTCTATAAAGAAATAGGTGATCATTTGTCTAAATGTATAAAGGACTGTGTTTCCTCGAAAATAAAAGAAAAAACAAAAAAAGGGGAAACTTTAAAAAATGAAAAAGAGTATGAGTGGTGTATGCGTGTAGGGACTAGAGCTTAAAGGGAGCTGCCTGGATCCCCGAATGAAAACCAGCCAACTTGGAGGGCTGGCAGGGGCTGACCCCCCCGTCCAAGCAACTAAGAATCAGCCTGCTGTCTTAGTATGGTGGTAACCTTGACAAGTATCAACCAATCCCCACCCTGTCATGTGTAGAAGTGAGCGGCGGTTATAACATTCTTCTCAGATACATGCATCACACTCTCATTCAACAAACACAGGGATACTTACGAAATGTCCTGGGTTGCGGGTGGCGGGGTCTTTCCCGGACTTGCGTTGGAGGCCTGGCAGCAGGTGAAGCCGGACGATGAGGCCCAGGTTAATCTGGGTAACCACATCTGATATGGCTGTACGCCTCATAAACAAAAAAGACGTGGTGGGCTGACTAATCTAGGCTCACTACCACTTAGGAGGTTATATGACGGCACCCTAGTGCCTTACGCCAGCTCATTTTGTCGGATTGTCTGCGCGGTCGTGAGACTGTACATTGCTGCTCGTCTCGCTGAGATGACCGTAGTGTACCAACATATGCACACATTACTCATGAATACTATTCTTAGACTTGTTACTCAACGCCAGGGCAGTCTCCGCTGGATGAAGATGAAAGAAAAGAGTGTAAAAGAAAAAGGTTTGAAATGTTTTATTAGGTAAGGCTATATTGAGATAGAGTAATAAAAAATGTCAGAGAAAGTCTTATGCATAGTGGTGAAAAAAACTCATGCACTACTACTCAATACCCTTTTTTTTCACCACACTTTAAGTTTATTACACACTAAGATAAATTTCATGGCAGCAGATGTGTCATGCAATAGGATTATATTCTTTTAATGTGTTTGAATAACCTACCGTTTCAGAAGATCAATCTTCTTCTGTCCTCTACGCTGTGCCTTGAAGTTCACAGCAGCGTAAAAGAGTATAAGTGTCCTTTTTAAAATATAAAATAATGTGCAATGGGTTCGCATTGCTTTTAGCCATGTAGTATGAGCGATATGTCCTCCATGTATTTCTCTCCGTAATCAGTTCCGGATACACACAATTCACTTGATCCAATGCAATGTCCCACAACTGAAAAAATCTATAGTGATTTTTCCACAATAAAATTTCCACAATCACGTTTTCTCTCACACACTTGAATGGAAATCGTTGACGAGATCTTAACGTTAACAATGTGTCAAATCTGGGGTTTTCTATTGGCACTGTTGCACTCTCGATATCATTAGTTGGAACGTCTTCGTGAATTTCACAGCTGGTTTTGCACATTTGGTGCAAATTTTAAAAAAAAACTCAGTGATCGCGCCAACTTGGAATGACGTCACAAGTGAAAATACCTTATATAACACTAGCGCCAATCACCAAGCAACTTGGGGCGCTTACTGGTCTTTTTGTTAATAAAATAAATGAGTAAACTAACACAAGCACCAATTACCACATAATCCGGTGCGCTTACTGGTCACTTTGTTAATAAAATAAATAAATAAAGTAACACGAGCGATACTCACCACAGATCCCGGGGCGCTTACTGGTTGATTTGTTAATAAAGTAAACAAATAACACAAGTTTTTTTAAATCTTGTACATTTTTATTTTAATTTTCATTTGCCGTAACACAGCCCTGTGGAAAAAAATTTTGTGTTACAAATCTGTGCCAACATGTCTGGCCTTCCAATGCAAAAAGAACACACGTACATATATTGTATAACAGGAGCGTCCAAGCACACTGCATAGGTATTGCTTACATCCGAACGACGTTTGCGCACACATACACGTAGCGTCCATGCAGCTAGCAAAAAGAAAGTGTAAATGAACTACCCTCGTGGCCAACTTTGTATTGGTAGAATTCATAATTTAGTGGTGATCTATAAAAAAAATAATTGTTTCTTACGAATGACAACGGTATAGAGGGACCTAGCATTTAATGAAAAAAGTTCGAAGGTCTCTAATATCTCTATACTACCCCGTGTAAAAAGCATGACTTTCAAATGCTATTCTAATAAGGTGCAAGCAAAAAAATAGCACTAGATAGTGGTAGACATCTTAGTAGGTACGTGATCTAGTATGTATCACATATTAATTTTCCAATAAAAGTAGCATTGTAGATCCGGTCCCTATTACATATGATAACCATGCACTGAAACTCGTGGATTAATGCAAATATGGGATGGTGTACGCGTGAATAAGAAATTAGAGAGGAGTGCCAGGAAAGCAATATCATCATAAAAGAATCAAACAGACTGTCGTATTAAAAGGAGGGGAGTACGTGAAGTAAGTACATAGAATATTGTCTGAAATCCGTCTTCTGCATGTTTCGGCGTTCCAACGTTATCGTCGACAGGGTAAAACGATGTCAACGACAATTGATATGCCGTCGTTTTAAGTTTGAAAGAAGCCAGGGACAGCTGGGGGGACGAAAGCGTTTTACGGAAAACGTTTGTGCATCGTTAAAGATGTTACGTGACCTTTGCCTTGCTTTTGGCTTCCCTTCTCGATCGAATCCAATCGTTTTCAATTATCCGAGTCAAGATAAGGGGAGTAGAGAAATGTACCATAGGTAAATTGGAAAAATTTTTGGCGATATGCGGGGTTCTTTCCAATTACATGTTGACTTTGTCCCTTGAACGATCGTTGATTTAAATGAGGAACGAAGACCAATGTACATGGTTATTAAAGAAGATGCAGCAGATTTACCAGTTTTTATAGTAGCTGTACTCTAAGGTACAAATTTATCATCAAGGATGAATTTTATCATCGTAAATAGAAGTTTTCTAGAAAAAAAATAAAATGAAAAGAACAAAAAAGGAAACAAATTTTGTAAAAATGAGATTAAATTTTCTAAACAGTTGGAAACTTTTTTTTTAATACTTACTACTTAGTAATACAAAGGGCAGTACAAAAATTTTAATATTTTGAAACTTTGTTAGATAGGCAATCGATAAAATAAATAAGTGATCCAAAGATAACTATTAAAGATCGGAATTCTCAGAACAGTGATGAAAAGAAAATACTATTAAAAAGGAACACGAAAATTCAATTCTTTTCACGTCATAAAACAGAGAGAGGAGCGCGCATTTAAAAAGCTGTGTATACAGTTCAGGAATTTTTAAATGTTTTACAAAATTATATATCGCCATGAGGATTGCACGGCAGTTGAGTAGTGTAGAAAAAGGATCCTGGGCCTAGATTCCAGATCAAGATGAAATGATGCACAAAGCTTTTTAATAATTCAAACGAGCGCTTCATCTGAATACCAGCGAGTTTATCATATTTTCTTAGGATCTGTGCCATAAACGCACTCCCTCCTTGTCCTACCGCACAAACTAAAAGATGAGTCTGCTACGGCTGGGAGAAAGAATAAACAATAATACCGACTCATAAAATACGTAGGAGAGAGAATTGTAGGTGCACATTATTCTCTAGCTAACTGGAGTAACGAGAATCCTGCTTCTTAGTCCTCTTACGTTTTTTCTCCTTTCATTTTATTTTATATTATTGGTAATTTTTTTTTGTCGCAATATACGAATCAGAAGGGAAAGAGATGAAATTTACGCCCTGGGAATTTGAGTGGGATAATTTTGATCGCAGATAGTCAGGACCTGCTTTTGTCTTTTTTATTTAATTTATCGGAGCCTTATTATTTTGTTATTTTTTTCATGTGATGCAGATAGCGTAAGCAATTAATAACTTCGAAAATGATAACTTTCATTTATAGGAATATCTTGTTTTCTAATTCATATTTCATGATAACTTGTTTTTTGGGGAAGGGGAATTTTCCAAAGATGTTTGAATGAGTATTCTTTGCAAAGTAGCATGTCTCGGCCAGTAGCAAAACAATTAATTCATAAAATGTTGTTTAAAAAATTTAAAATTTCACACTATAGCATGATCATAACAGCAGCTCAATGTAAGAATAAATATGAGGTGATATTTGTGAGCAAATGACATCCCCTTCTCCGAAATTTGTTTAATTTATTTAAGTTCTACGGATGGTAAAAAAAAAGTCTAAGCATCTAGTTTTTAATACCAAGTGGCATATACGTTGAGTCAACATTTCTAATCCAATATGACTGCCTAAACCACGTGATCTACAAAATTTTTTCAATGAAACTACTATAAATCTCGTGGCATGGACCCTGCAGGGGAAAAAAAGGCTTAAGTTCAAAGTCCTGAGCTCTTTTATCAAAATACAAATAAAAAAATTTTTTTGTTTTGCTATAAAATCCAAAATGGTGGCAATAACACGTGACCTACAGATTTTTTTCAAAAAAACTACTATAAACCTCGCAGCATAAATCCTATAGCCGTCTACAAAGGCTTTAATTAAATCTTTAGCTCTTTTACCAAAATAAGTATGAAAAAAATTTTTTGTCTGCTATAAAATTCAAAATGGCGGCAATAACACGTGACCTACAGCTTTTTTTCAAGAAAACTACTATAAACCTCGCAGCATAAATCCTATAGGGGTTTAAAGAGCTTGAATGAAAAGTTTTGAGATCTTTTATCAAATACTAGCAGCCCCCCATCTCAGCTTCACCCGAGACTTACTAAATAAAACACCGTAGTGTGTTGACATGTAATGTGAAACATTTTCAGTTAGAAATTTTACACATATTCCTGATACATCTCAGAACAAAAATCTTCTTATTAAAAACATATTTTTTCAAAATCCATGTAGTTTATTTGGTCAAATAATAAGGTGTAAAAATTCAAAAAAATAATTATGCTGAAAAGTACCGTGCGTTCTTTATGCCATAAAATAATCGGTGGCCATAAGAAGCCGTTGATTTACAGTTTCTCCCGTGTAATTCACGAAAACGGCTATTTTTTAAAGCTGTTAAGATTTTAAACCCCCAAAAAATTTATATTAAAAAAAAATTTTTTTTCTCATATCTCACAACTTTATTACCAGAGCAACAAAGTCCTGGACCTTAAACCCTACATTTTTATTGCCACAAAAACACAAATACATTTTCTACTCATTAAAAAATCTGAAGTAGGATCTTTAAAGATTTCAGAGATTGCTGTGAGGGTACAATGAAAAGCTGATCTCTCACGTAATGGACTCTTTAGTTGTCGATTTTGACGCTGCTGTTTCAATCTCGATAAATTTTCTGCGTCAGTTTCTTGACGCCTAAGTAAAATTGTATTTATTAGATACACTTGAAGTTTTTCTTCCAATTCACCCTCTTGCGACTTTTGGCATGCTTAAAATTTTTGTGACCCCTAAAGGCTGTTTTCTGTCAACTTTGTTAAGTTCTAATATATTTGTTGGCAAGGTAGTTCGACGTCCGATGGCCCTAAAAAAGACCGGTGAGCTTCTTAAGTTAACTCTTTCTTGACTGCAGTTAACAGCAATTGTGACTGCCTGGATACCTCAGGGTGATCTTCTCTGGCTTGCTGTTGAAGACCCAGACTGATTGGGAGAAAAATTACAAAGTCCGAAGCTTTGGGGCTAGTTGTAGTGCTCTTTCCCAACGTCTCCCGGTATAACGTCGAAGACGTTGGTGTCTAAAGCACCTTTTTTAGTTGCAGATTCAGTTGTTTTGGTGATCTTAGATGGGGAGATTGATTAGTGATACTTGTCCAGTGGAGGCCGTCCCGTTGGCTCAAGTTTTTTTTCCTTCATAGCTGTTATAGGTTTGCCCAACGCAGACATTGGAGAGGATCAGTGATTCCTGGTTGAATGCTTAGAGTCGAAAGGGTAGTATAGGGTCGTCGGTCACCGGGTTTTCCAGCCTTGCGAAGAACAACTCCGCAGGTGATGTCTGCTAGTTAATGGCTGACTTGGTTTAATAGTGCCCGTCTTTAGTTAATATAGTCTTTTAGTCGACGAATCGCTTCCGGAAATGGTAGTAAAAATGTATTTGTTGGCAAGGTAGTTTACACTAAGGTGGCCCCTTAAAAGAACCGATGAAATTGATGGTTAAGTAGGGAACGTAAATACTAATAATGGCGCTAAAAAGCGCCAGTGGTGAAACTTCCAGGCTATTCTTATTCCTGATGATGAAGAGCTAGCTACGGTTGCTTGATTCTTACCCTGGGAGTCTCGATACACGGAGACTGTGATGGAGGAAGGTACGCTGCTGACCAAAGAATATCTCGTCTTTGGGTAGTTCCCCGGATAACCAACCGCTCATCGTTAGACGGGAACATGTGGGTAAGCGCATTGGGGATGCGACGACCAAGAAGGTAGCTGTTGTGGCTGCCCATGCTCCTCAGAGCTCAGAGCTGTTTTCCCTTGCTTGCATTTGTAGCCACAAATTCTCTTACTGCACCAGGTGGGATAATGGGACTCCCTCACAACTCTGATGAGTTGAACCAGATTGTGCTCTAGCTACATATGTCTCCTGGTATTGTGGCAGAGATGGCATCGGTTGGATTTAGTTTTTTTTTTTTTGATCGCACTCGTCGAGTTTCAGGGTAAATGGACACCTAAGTCTCTTCCCCCTTAGAGAAGAGTGTCGTTCGTAACCGGGATACCCATCTGCAAGACTATCATCAACATTCTCTATGCAGCTCGTTGAGTTGCCGAAACTCGACTACAACACTATGGAGACGCTCCAGCCTATTATAACCACACTTATTTAATTATGTTGCAGGTAGCTTCGATTTTATGTCGACGCCACCTATCGGATTTTACTGAACTAAAGAGAAAAGCTGGCATATTTTTGCAAAACTTTGAGCTCATTTATTGCTATTGTTATTAAATTTTTTAAGATAAAAACTATGCTAAAACCATCTAGGAAGTATCATGAATCAGTGTGCAAAATTTCAACAAAATCGGTTCAGTAGTTTTCGCGGTTAGCGATTACAATGGTTTTAGCGCTTCTGCTTTATATATTAGTAAGATTGTATAACAAAAACTTTTTGTCTGCTATAAAATCCAAAATGGCGGCAATGAATCGTGACCAACAGATTCTTTTCGAGAAAACTACTATAAATCTCGCAGCATTAACCCTACAGGGATCTAAAATGGCTTGAATAAAAAGTCTTGAGCTCTTCTATTAAAAGATGAATAAAAGAAAATGTTTTGTCTGCCATAAAATTAAAAATGGCGGTAATAACACGTGACCTACAGACTTTTTTCAACAAAACTACTATAAGTCTCGCAGCATAAGCCCTACAGGTATCTACAAATACTTGAATGAAAGGTCCTCAGCTCTTATATCAAAAGTTGTATTGTATTTTTTGTTAGCTGTACAATCTGAAATGGTGGCAAAACACGTGACCCACACCTGATTTTTAGTGAAACTATAATGAGTGTGCTGCATTTACCTGACTGGGGTGTACAGAGATTTAAATGACAATTTTTAGTTTTATTCTCAGAAATCAGTCTGAATTAAACTTAGAATTAAAAGTGGCATCAAAAACACGTATTATATGCGTATTTTTGAAAAATTGTAAAATAAAAATCTTTTTTTATTCCACTCAGGTCCTAATTAAGCTGCAATAATTATTCATTATATATGATGATAATGTAAACTCTGAAAATATATAACTGCTGTGGTTTCAAACTTGACATATCGTTATTAGTTCTGCACTGACGTACTAAAGCTATAATACGAACAAATAGATGTATCCTCCGAGTAGGGTATAGTTTTATGGTTTTATATATTTTTTATTGTCAATATATGGTAGCGTTAAACCCGTTATACTAGTATTTTTGGTATGAAACGCATTCCAACAATCATTTTTCAAGGTTTATTAGGATTTATAGTGNTTTTTTATTCTACTCTGGTCCTAATAAAGCTAAAATAATCATTAATTATATATAATGATAATGTAAACTTTAAAAATACATAATTGCTGTGGTTTTAAACTTGACATGTCGTTATTGGTTCTGCAATGGCGTATTAAAGCTATAATACGAACAAATCGAAATATTGCAGACTAGTTTTGTGATTTTATATATTATTCATTGTCAATATGGCTGTATTAACCACCTTTTACTAGTATTATTGGTACGAAACGCATTCCAACAATCATTTTCTCAAGGTTTATTAGGATGTATAGTAGCAGGAGAGAAATGTACCATATTATTTAAAATAAGAAGTATTATTTAATCTTTCGAACAAAATCGTAGCCAAAAACAAGTTATATTTAAAATTTCTTGACCAACCCAATAACTGTTGTCAGATATTTTTATAGTAGTAAAAAACAGAACTTATGTTTTGAATCATGAAATTAGGAACAATTTGTAAATGATAATTAGTAAATTTTAAGATATACTATTTGATTTATGTAATAGTTCGGTGCTATCACGCGCATCCGAATATCTTTTAATAATCAATTTAGACCCCTGTAGAATTTATGCTGCAAGATTTGTAGTAGTTTTCTGGAAGAAAATCTGTCGATCACGTGGTTTAGGCAGCTATATTAGATCAGTAACGTTGACTCAATATATATGTCACTCGGCATTAAAAACTAAATGCTCGAATCTTTTATTTGACTACTTGCAGAACCTTAATAAACTAAACCAGTTTTGGAGAAGAGGGGGATCATTCGTTCACAAAGAATACCTTATATGAATTAATGAATTTCTGCTTTTAAGTGAAAATGTTTAAAGGCTCCTTACCTCATGATTGTGCAAAAAATTTTTTTTTCAAATTGCTTTAATTAAACCTTAAAAATTTTTTAAGTTGTCTCTGCGTTTAAACCGACGTTCAACTAAAAAAAAATTAAACGTTTTTCGTCTTTCTAGTAATTGAATTCCACAGTAATTTATAATACTTAACGTATACGTTTCGCAATTTGTTTCTCTAACGCGTGATACTCACCTATATCCTTAATTGCTGTTGACTAGATCACATTCATCGTAAAACGGAGTCAACTAAATCTAGACCCTATTTTCATAAAATGTCATTTTTTATTTTTTAAACTCTAAACTAATGCCATGTGATAGGTCGAGCAAAAAATAATCAAACTACATCTGGACGTTAACGAGCTTTACAACTACAAAAATTATTTGCGAAATTTTTTCCACTAAAGCGTCTAGCCCCTGCTACCGTGCCTAATGCACCCTTGTTGTTGTTGAAGTAATGCGTTTAATGCAGTGGGCTTTGAAAAACGTTTACGATTCACAGGGAACAAAATAAGTGTACCTCAATATTGAGAGGCTAGAAGCTCTCAACATTTTTACCTTCTTCTTCGATTCGATAAGTACATGCAAATGACGAAAAAAAAGACATAGTAAAACAAAGAGTTTTCGGAAAAATAACGCAAACGTAGCAGCAAAGTCAGTTAGGTAGAGTGTATGCGCACGAGCGCGAGCCTCAGTAATATTTCTTGTAAAATTCGAATACTTTGGCTAAGATTTTATATGCAAGTATTTTCTAAGTATGCACATAACTTCAAATACAAATAGTTTTAGTAAGTAAATATTTAGCTTAAATAGGCTCGTTGATAAAAATTAAATAATAGCTAGATTGACAGTCTTGGGGCTTGACGATAGAGCTAAATAAAAAATCTTTCATTAAATCAATAAAGAGTACTTATCATTGATCTTTTAATTAAGAAAAATGTACACTTACATTAGGTAAATTAGGTTAACCATTAAAACTGATTAAATTACAATAAAACTATCAAGTTTAATTCTAATACAATATTTGTTTTCTGAAAGTTTTCCTGAGACTCGATAATAGGGCCATTTTCCCTTCTATGGAATAATAAGGAATTGTTTGCATTTATCTTCCATTTTCATAACTTTTCTAGATTCTAATATTTCTTGCGTGATAGTATAAGGAGACTTAATTGATCCTATTATCCTCCAACATTTAATGATATTCTGGGTATAAAGAATTTTCTCCCCCTTGACAAAATTCTGATGGGGATAAGCTAACTGTACTTAAATAAACCTACTGCCTCTAGCTTGATATGTACGTTTTTAATTTTCTAACCTTTAAAAGAGGAGACCAATTTAATTTCATCATACCCATCACCAATATTACCAAAAAAAGCTTAGCACACCAAGAACTTTTTGCTAACGTAGAAACTAAAATAGAATTCATATGAATTTATTCAAAGTTTTACTGACAGTTGTATAAATTACTCAATTATTAATTGTTCGTATAAGGTCCGTTTGTTTGCATCCTCAACAGAGTGGAAGTACGTATAAAAATGTGTATTTGAAACTAAATATTCAAGTATGTTGTAATATCGGTGTATCCGCATTAATTTTTTTCCTCTTTCTTCATAACATTCCTTGCCGATTTTAGAGCACTAAACACAGGGGCCACTGTGCATCTGAAAAGAGGTGAATCACCTACAAGATTGCTCGTAGCTAATGTAACTACGACCATGCATGACTCACATACATGCACGCTGGCCCATGCTGACCGGAAAAGAAATCAAATGACATACTTTTTAAAGCATAAAATAATAAAATAACTTTAAAAAACTAACAGATGCAAAAGGTTAGCTAGGAACAGTTGTGCCGGTAGATAAGAACTAAGACACGTAGACTAAGATAGAGTTAATCTATAGTTGATAAGCAACCACAATATGAGTAATAATGTTAACTACTGTAAACCTACCAAAGCGACATAGCTACCCTCTTACACCATAGAATTTTTATACCATTCGCAAAAACCTTATTTTTGTAATCCGGACAAATGTTGCTACTCTTTAATATGTAAAGGAAAGCGGGAAAATTAAGCCAACAGTCAACAATAGCTCCTTCCCCTTTTCCTGACTCAGATATGTTGAGAGAGAGTTTGTACTACCAAGCCAATATAAGTAACGGAATTTTCAAATCCCCAGGGCACCACGTGCTAACGTCCTCTCCGACGAGTAAGCAAAAGGAAAAATAAGAATTGATTATGCTACTAACATTTCGAAATACATCCGTAGCTAACAATAACCGACAAGCTTAGTTAAGTTAACAATCAATGGGTCGCGACAAACACCTGATAAGTGTTTGGACCACAACTACAGCTGCTTCAGAGATAAATGGTTAGACCGCTGTTAATAATTACTCTTTCCGACTATCAACTTCTTCGATTAATGTATCTGGCAACTCTAGCAACTATTATAGTTATTAATGTGTAAAAATTACTATTACTAACCCTATTATTAATATAGCAACGCTGTGAACGATTATTCAGTCAACATATACGTGAAATATTGGGCGATTTTCACCGCTCTTGTTGCAATAAATATGATTGAATAAACGAACAATGCTTAGTCTAAGTAAATTTTAGCAATGTGTCATTCTAATGTTAATAATAAATAACATGGAAAATCTGTAAAATCTCGATGTAAAAGAGAAAGGAAGGGTGCAAATGAGTGAATCACCTTCTCCTCTCTTGACGCATATCAAGGAAAGCTAGCCAGAGGTGGAAAGTGCAAATTTTGAGTGGCTAAACTAGAGCAACTCCAGCCAGTTAGATCTTCAGCTATTGTTTTTTCCCTTAAAATTTTTGGCGGCAAGCTTTCTTGCGTCGTTTTCCAGCCAGCGCGTGGTCAAGGTCCACTACTCCTTATAAAAAGAGCCTGAAGGCACAGTGATGCACAATTACAGTTCAATTTCACCCTCGAATGGTTAACTGGATAGTTAGAGTTCTCCTCTGCTATCCCACGGTCCTCCATGAGTGCGGTTTTAAATCTTCGATTTCGGACACTTCGCGCTGGTTCGGCACGTGTACGTTTCATACCGAAAATAAAAGTAAGTCAAGTTTAAATACTAAAGTGATAAATCTATTTTTCCTCTCAGTTTCAACGCGGACGTCTTTTTGAGAGTTCGAAATACGGTGTCGGTAAAATACCACACTACGAGATTAAATAAAAGAATTATTCCTTACGTCAAGTCTAGGGCAATCACACTTACTTCGGATGGAACTGGTGGATCCTAGACCGGTCGCGAATTTGAAGCAATTTTACCCTCTTGCGTAACCTCTAGATGATACATCGCACCGCGATACCTACCTAGCGATACTTTACCTCTGGGTATTATCAATCCTCAATGCCTCGGCACTATCCCTTAGCAAAGCATCAGTGACGGTGACGTTGTCCTTGGATATCCCTTGTCTTTCAGAGTCTTGGCACTGGGCTAACGGAAGTAATGTCCTGGAGCGTGACGGCGGGCACGAGGACGAAAACGGCTTGCAACAAAGATCGTTCTCCTTAGCTTTCTTCTCTCTCTATCTCATTTTCTACTTCACCAGCTTAATACGCGGATTACTTGGGTGGGAGCTCTATTTAGCGTAAGTGACAAACACACAAAACACACATACTTGGACGCGGAGCAATTAACAGTACCGACGATTAATACAGGTAAATGTACACTCAGCGTTGATACAAACAACACTTGACATATTACAACAGGCATGAAAATTTTAAGTATGTTACTACACAATAATGACGTATGTACATATTTATGTACAAGGAACAGTATCGCTATTGTCGCATCTCCGCATCTCTTAACCATATACGTCCTTTGATTTCTTATCAACGCTATATCTGCTCTCAGATTTTTCACACATGACACATAAATCAGACCCAACCTGAGTTTCAATTAGTCTTATGATTATAATTTGTTAACATTTCCTCTTTGAGGCACGTTTCGGCGATCACGACCAGGAAAAAAGAAAAATACAGGGTTCATGATGACTAGTCAGGTTTTAGTTAGATTCCACAAAACATGGTATGAGAGTCTGTGGAAAATAAGAAAAATTCTGCGGGCAGCCGTAAGGTATATGTGGAGGGTCATGGAGGGGCTGTAGGATGTTGTGTGGGGGCTATGGAAGGCAGTGGAGGTCTGAACGAAAAGTAAGCTAAGCCAAAATAAGGTAGGAAATTATGTAATTTCATTTTAATTTAAGGGAAAAATGTGGAAAGCTTCACACAATCAACTACATAATATAGGAATATATATTGTGCAGTTTACCCCAAGCTTACCAACTAGGTAAGTTGCTGCATTGATGGTTTACAGTGGTGTACGTTTGTTAAAAAAAAATTTACAATAATCTATGAGTTTATAAATGATTATAAAATTGCATGTGTATTAAAAAAGTAAAATGTGCTAAAAAATTGTAGTGGTAATTTTTAACAGAAAAATAAATAGAATGATCCATTATGAATTTTAATTCCATACCATATTTATGATATAAATAGATATCTATAACTCGTATAGAATAAACTTTGGCATTAATTTTATAGTCAACTAAGCTCCTACACTCATAACACCATTAAAAAGCTCAAAATTTCGAGTTTCATTCTTTGGATTTTGGCTATGCTGGCTAGTTCTATGAAGAATAATCGTGTAATGTCTTGTCTTAAAACTACACACGACAATAAGAGTCCGTGTAGAACGTTTTAACCAAGTTCTTCTCGTGATTTTATTTTAAAACTGAATTCAATACTTTGCATATGAAAGCATAAAAACTTAACAAATAACCTTTCTAAGTTTCACTTTAAATGCTTAACTTTTAGATTCCTCATGAGCGTCCTTAAGTTAAAATAAGTTTTCTTGTAGCAATCTCACTTATAATATTAGTCTCTGATACTTATACTAAAATATATTATAACCAGTTTTTATATATGTACATATGTTATTTAAGCTTCTTACGTATGTATAAGAATTTTTATTCGAATGTACTCCTGGAAAAATTGAGTGAGTATCCTACTAATATTTCCATAACTAAAAAATTATGTAAAGTACACATACAGGATTTTCTTAACCATGCTGTCAAAAGATGACTCGTATCTCTGAATCTGCTGAAAAGATGACAGTGTATTCTGTTATTTTTGTACGAATAGTAAGGATTTCATGGCACAAAGCCAAACTCATATGCAGAGATGTGGTGTGATAAGCCGGGAAATAATGTACTATGGATTAATTAAAACGTTAATAATTATTCGTCATCCAATTAGTTGTATTAACCAATCAGGGTTTAATTGAACAGAGAGAAGCCAGTAATTAGTAAAGAACAAGAGCGATATATTTATAAGCAGATGAATGAGTTGAAAAAATATAACACAGCAAAATATAGAGTACAATTTTATTTGACTTTGAACACGATGGATAGTCAAGTTAAAACATATTTAGATATATTTAAATCACTTATTTTTTAATCATCATTACGTTTTTACTTGCATTACAAATAACATCCTTTTTTTTGTTAAACTTTATTATTTTTGATTTTGGTAACTTTATTCTGTCTCATAATTAAATTAATTTACCATATTTGATTTGTAAAAAAAAATGAAAAAAAAATTTTGTACTAAAACGATTTTTTCCCAAACACGACATAAGAAATGTATCTAGCTATAAAATTATTACAAGATAACCTGGAGCAATTAAATCAACGTATAAATAAATATATCTTTTTTTTCAATAAGCTTGTTCTGTGTTAATTGATTCTTCTAGCCAGTCATACAACATATTCACAGCAAAAATTTCTCAACTCAATAATATGAATTTACATGGAAGTAGAATTATTAGCACTACACCTTTAGAACATAGGATTCTTGTGGTTTATGCGCACATCAGATGCTTAGAATATTTTATGCATTTTTTTTACCGACTACCAAAAAAAATGGCGAGTAAGTTTTCTTATTAACTTATCTGATTTTAATATAAATTTTATAAATGTATTTTAATGACTGTTATTCTTCTGACATACTTATGATCTAAAAACATGACGAAGATAAGAATTTTGCAGTTGTATGATAAGGTTTTCAAAATGTAAATTTTTTCAACTTTAATTCATAATGTGTATATTGATAGTTATTTACGCAACAAGTGCGAAAAAGACGATTTCCCGCACGAGTCGTGATTGACTCGCACGAGTGGCCGGAGTTGACGGGAACGAGTGCCAGTTGAGCACACGAGTGCGTTGCACGAGTGTGATTGCACGGCACGAGTTACCGCCACCGGCCACAAGTGCGAGTCTTTCACACGAGTGCGGGAAATCGCCCCGCACGAGTTGCGTACAAGTTTTTTTGCAATAAGTGTGCGGAAAATAAAATACTTAACTTCAATGTTTAAAAAAAATGAGATGTATAAGAATAGAATATTATTGAGGTGAATAATTATCAATAGTTATCAAAAAAAGGTAGGAAGAATGTAAAACAATGGAAACCTTGAATTTAAAAGGAATTATTCAGAGAATTAGCCATTATAATTAAAGTACTAACAAGATTTTGGTACTAACAAGGAGAGAACACGGCTAGAATATGTTTTAAGAACGCTGGTTTTGTTTATGAGTTATTAAATTAGATTATTATATTAATAATTCAAGTCACTATTAATAATGGAAAATTTTCATCTTTAATTGTACTTTTTTTAACACTACGAGTATGATACTATTTTCTGTAAGTTTAATTGATTAATAAACATTGTATAAAATTTGAAGTAAAATGATATGTCATTGTGCTATTTCGAATTTTACTGGAACGGTTTCAACTCTACTACAAAAATTTTCTACAATCTTAGTGGTAATGTCATCAGAAAGAAGAACTAATACGTACACATTTAAAAACTACTGCAAAAACACAGCTAAGATTTTTGTAAAGTTATATGGGTGATATTACATGCATCAAATACTTTAAAATCTCATACTTGCGATTAGCTATTTGATACTCCCTCACTCTTACAAATAATAATAAAATAATTATAGACGCAAATAATTATACTGTAAAACTTTTTATTTATTGTACAACGTTTTGGCCCGTACAGAACAAGTTTAAGGCCCTCATCAGGTTCAATAGATGGTCGCACAACAAGCAATGCACTACTGATGTTGATGTTATCTCAATAAAAAGACTCTCTGGTACCATCTCGTAGGACTTATTGTTATTCTGCTGACTTTTAACTTTATTTATTTAACATCGTTTTTCTAGGATGACAGTTGCGTTTCCTTTTTCAGCTTTTTTGACTAACAAGTTTTTGTTATTTTTGAGAAATACATTTGTTATTGGAATATTGTTAACAATTTTTTTTAGAGAAGAAATCTCTAGTGGTAGTTTTACTAGTGGTCTTCACTAAACCTTCAAACGCCTTCAAAATTTTATTTTGGATTGCATCAATGTTTATATTTTTTTTTACGTATTCATCCCCATTCTAACATTAAAAAAATTTAAACGTAGAGAGACAGCTTATCCTATTTGTAAAATTAAAAGATTTACCCAATTTTAAAAAATAAAAAATCTCGTCTGGGATAGAGACGTTTGAAAGATTATGAAGCCACTTTTCATCAAGATTACTATTGTTATAAATGAAAATCGACAATGTTTTAGTACTAGGGCGTTGAACCTCAGTGCGCCCGTCAGCCAGTATGTTTCTATGTGTTATATATCTATCACTTTCAGGAAAATTCTAGTATTTTTTACAAAGTAAAAGATTCAATTTCTTGTCCTGTGCTGCATCGAAATTACGTAACTCTAGAGTTATTTTTGTATGAATAAAATTTAGGAATTCTGGAACTATGTTAGTATATTTGTCTATTTTCTTTTAAAGTAATTTAATTATCAAGTCTATAGATTTATCAAGTTTATCAATATATTATAAAAAATTGTTACAAAATAGCAGACAGATATACTTAGTAACCAAGCTAATGACATAAAAATGTACAAATTATACCTCAAAAAATGTGTAGACTCAATAATTCAGTTACAAAGAAGGAAAAAAAATAATACCATAGCTTTAGAATTCCTAAATTTTATTCATAGAAAAATAACATGAAAGTTACGCGATTTCGACGCAGCATATAAAAAAAATTTAGTTTCTTACTTTCTAGAAAATACTCGAATTTCCCAGAAAGTAATAGACATATAACACATAGAATCATATTGGCTGATGAGCAGTAAACTGCGGTTCAACGCCCTAGTACCGAATTATTGCCTATAACAACAGTAATCTTGATGTAAAAAGGCTTGATAATTTTTCAGACGTCTCTATCCCAAACGAGGTTTTCGAAATTTTCAAATTAGGTGAATCTTTTAATTTTAGGAGCAGGATAAGCCGCCACTCTACGAGTGAATTTCTTGAAATGATATAAAGGGGGTTAACACGTAACAAAGAAATAGACATTGATGCAACCCGAAATAAAATTTTGAAGGCATTTAGAGGTTTCATGAAGACCACTAGTAAAACAGATTTCTTTTTTTAAAAAAATGGTTAACAATATTTCAAGAACAAATGTATTTCTCAAAAATAACAAAAACTTGTTAGTCACAAAAGCTAAAAAACGAAACGCAACTGTCATCTTAGAAAAACGATGTTAAATGGATAAAGTTAGGAGTCTCTGCTTGCGTAGACTATACTGGACGGAGGTATGCTGCTGGCCGAAGAATATCTTGTCTTCAGATTGTTCCCCAGATAACCATCCGTTAAACATTAGTCGAGAAAGCGAGATTGGAGAGTACTTTTTCTGTGGGTATGCCATTAGGACAAACCACTGCAGAGGAGGCTGATGAAATTCCGAGTCGATGAGGCTGCCTGAACGTCTGAGGATTATTTTTGCTGGCTTGCTATTGTAGCAATATCTACTCCCGTAGCATCAGGTCGATTGGGAGAACATCAACTGAACCCATATTTATTAGAGCAGACTGTGCTCCGGCTAGACGTCTCCTGGTATTACGCCGGTGACATTGGCATCAAGAATGTTTTTTATTCGAGGAACTCGTTAATCTTGGTAATTCGGAACGAAATTTAATGTAAGTCATTTGTCCAGTGGAGAAGAGTGTTGTCAGTAGCCGGGATACCCAGCTACACGACTTATAATTTCATTCTTGATGCACTGCCGTGAACGACTGTAGTGTACGGTAATTTTCTCAGGGACATTATAACCAGACCATTTTACTCATTTTGTCGGTAGCTTCAGTTTTACTTTCACGCCACCTAGCGGATTCTACTGAGCTAAAGTGAAAAGCTAGCGTATTTTTGCAAAACTTGAAGCTTATTTATTGCTTTTGTTATTGGTGTTTTCAAAATAAAAACTATACTAAAACCATCTAGGAAGTGTCAAGAATCAGTATGCAAAATTTCAGCAAAATCAATTGAGTAGTTTTCACGGTTATCGATTACAACGGTTTTTGTGACTTTGCTGTATATATTAGTAAGATTTGAATTGACGGAATTATACTTTACTTTACATATAATTAATTTAGAGGCTTTTATAATTTTGTAGGATGGATACGGATACAGATAATTTTTACCGTCTGTTACTTAGTTCTCATCCACTCATATCATTAACTACAAAGCATACTGGGAAAAACCCAAGAAAATTTAAGAGATAAAGTGGAGAAGCTAGTAACCATTAGTAACTAGAAACGACCAATAATTATGCATCAAGTAATTTAGTTTTAATATTATTACTGAATATTATTCATTATTAAGCAGAATTTTGCAAAAAAGTGTAATTTATTTATTTATACTTATATAAAAGTATTAGTTTTCAAGAATCAACTGTTTGTTTTATCAGTTTACTTTTAAAACGTATAATCCAAGTAAAACAACAAATTTGTAGAGTGCTAAAAATTTTTATAAAATTGTTCTAGTACTATACAATAGAAGAGACCAGTACTACAGTATGTGTACTAGAAATACATTTTTTGATATACATGTATGGCAGAAACATTGAAATATTATATTTATCGTTGTTATCAATCGTAATATTGTTAAAAATGTTGATTAAGTATATTTAAAATCTTTCAATAAAGATTTGTTGCTTTACATATCGAAAAAGCATTTTTTTCTGCAGTTTTATAAGTTATTTTATGTATTTTTTCATACGCAAGCACTAATAACGACGTAATATTGTTTCATATAATGTTTCGAAAAAAATATTCACCCACAAAAGCATTGTCTACAAATCGATGTTGTAATATGATAGATTAGACTATAAGATTTCTTCCACATTCAAACACTTTATAAATATTAAACAATGTTGCATAAGAAACTTATTCATCCAAACTTTTTTTTCTAATTTTTGATACATTCATTCCTTCCAATTTTATTATATTTTGAGTTATGGCGGTTGTGCTACACTTTAAATGGTGGTGAGCTCGTGAACCAAAAAACCGGTAGCTTATTTCATTCTTTATATAATTGGGGCAACGAGCAAGTTTTTGTTTTATTTTCAAAGTTAAAACTAAAGGGGATAAACAATTTTTACTCTTGAAATGTCGTTTTAGACCAGTGTGCGTTCTCCATTGTCAGGTACTTCTTCTATTGCGGAACATGAAAGGAAATCAGCTAGCAAATTTTACCGACCAGGCAATGCTTAATAGTGGAGTTGTATTTCTGAAAAAGAGCAGATTATCATTTTGATTCATCTTGAGTCCCCTTGGCAGTTCGCAACAAAGAGTCTTTTTTTATTGAAGCGTCAAGTTAATGGTCGATTCTTCAGAAAGGGCCCAAAAATTTTTTTGTGTTTTAGACCATCGCTGAGCACTCTTCATTGTTGCTGTTATATTTTGCCTCAGTGAAATTTTAACTAAGCACTAATAAAGCTGATACTACTGTACTGCTTATCTGACTCACTTGGTACAGAACAGCCCCCATTCCTTAAGCATTTGCGTCAGTTTGCAATAATACGTAGGGCCCATTCAGATTTCATGGATCCAATTGCAGGGGCTTAGACAGTTCAACTTTAAATCAATTAACTGCCGACTAGGCCTTTTGCATCTATTTACGAATTCTTTCTTTTCTAATGAGATCCGTCAGGGGTGAGATATTCTGAAATAGCACGGCAAGTACTCTTGAAGCCAGCCACTTTTACTAAAGAAGAGTTGCAGATCTTTAGGGATAGTCTACTGCATATTTTCTCAACATACTCTGGGAGGGCTCAACTTGTTTCCACGGTGGTATGATGCCCGAGTTAAGTTAGCTCCAGTACCAGGAGGGGGGTCTAAAAACTTAGATAATGGTTAAATTTTAAGCAATTCTACAAATTTCGTTGTATGACATGCAAACTCATGCACAATTTTACTCCTACTTTTTCCAATCATTTAGAATAGTATTGATTATTTAGTGTAGAAAGCTAGCGTAAACAATGTAACAAAAAATCACAGTATACCGAAATCATAAACTTTAATTAATAAAGGTAGAAGCCAAAACTGAGAATACCCTTCTAACCGATAAAGTCAACATACAAGAATTTAATGAAACAAACATTTCCTAACTTAAGAAATTCTAATAAATTTACTACGTATACATGTTGACTTCTGTCGACTGTAGTACTGTCACACATTGGTCTTTATGCCATTGCGTAGAATTAATAAAAATGATGTATACTGACTTGTGCGTAGACTAAGATTGCATTGTAGGGTTGGTAGGATCAAATTAATTAGTCTTAGTTGCATATATTTTCCATTGCGTGCATATGGGGAGAATCACGTCAACTGTCCCAGCGCCGCGGTGGACGGTCCGCGCGGGCGTCAAACACGACGTTTTCAACTCGTCGTTTCGGTGTCAAAACTTTGATAAAAAAATTATCTAAAAACATATTCTTACGTATTTTTTTCTCAGCTTTCCAGTGGTGGCATCAGTTTTTCAGAAATTTGCTCCCATAACCTCGAAAAATGCACTTGTTTGAAAAACACGTTTTATCTCCATGATCTCCAACTTTTAGAATTTTTTTGATAGTCTAGATCGAAAGATGAGACATTTTTACGTAGATATCGACAATAATAAAAAAGAGGGATTTTTCGATTTTATAACGTCTTTAAAGGACGAACGAGACGATGGGAGCCACGGCGGCCAGGCCACGCGCGGCAGCAGCGCGTCCGCCATGTGTCGTCTGCTACGGTGAGTCTGTTTGGCTATATAATATATAATGTAGTAGTGGCGATGAAAACAACAACTAGTTACCAGGGCTTACAATGGATAAATAATAAATGTTTTGATACAATTTATTTATATATACAACAATTGTATAATAGAGAAATAAAAAATGATTAGTATTGATTAAATATTAGATATTTACATAAATAAAGCAAAAAATAAAAATAAATTTCGTTTTACTTCGTTCTCTTTTTCTTTTTAGGCATGGTAATCAAAGTGACACTTGTTTTACGTTCTTTCAGTTTCGGAAAAATTTCATACTGGTTACTCAAAGAAGTTTTCTTCAACATTAATTTATTATCCTTAATGGGGATAAACGCATGATAATTCAGTGTCCCTGGAATCAGTTTCGCACTGGAAATTTCGTCTTTTAATCTCAAGGAAGTTTCATCGTAGTCAGATTTGCTACTAAAAAAACCTTCGTTTCTTTGCAGTAAAACCTACGAAAACTTCGACTTACGATAGCACAACCTCAAGTCATAAAAATAATAAATACTAATATTTAATTAATCAATCGAAACTTGTTGCGAAGTGCAAACCGTCACGGTTAGGTGTATTTGTTTACATCCAGTCAGAGAGACGGTAGCAGACGGCGCGCTCCTGCCGCGCATGGCCCGGCCGCCGCGGCTCCCATCGTCTCGTTCGTCGTTTAAATACGTTATAAAAACGAGAAACCCCTCTTTTTTTATTGTCGATATCTACGTAAAATTGTCTCATCTTTCAATCTAGACTATCAAAAAAATTCCAAAAGTTGGAGATCATGGAGATAAAACGTGTTTTTCAAACAAGTGCATTTTTCGAGGTTATGGGAGCAAATTTCTGAAAAACTGATGCCACCACTGGAAAGCTGAGAAAAAAATACGTAAGAATATGTTTTTAGATAATTTTTTTATCAAAGTTTTGACACCCAAACGACGAGTTGAAAACGTCGTGTTTGACGCCCGCGCGGACCGTCCACCGCGGCGCTGGGACAGTTGAGGTGATTCTCCCTATATATATGTCTTCCAATACTATTTAGTTGTTTTTAAGATTATGCCTACTAGCCACCTCACTCTTTCACTAGCCTATCACACAATATAAGATTAAATTTTGTTTACTTCTACGTAATAAAAGAAAAAAATTTATATAAAATGGAAGCCACCCCACCCCACTCCACGCCACAGCCACGTGCCACCCCTTAGTTGCCTCACAACCACCCTCCTTATCACCCATAGAGATGTTTAAACTCAGATCTAATATTTTATCCAAAGTATAATTGAGCATCGAATTAGCTGTTAACAGCATTAAGTGCTTAAAATTTAATATTTTAGGTACAAAAAAAACTGTTTTCAAAATTTAGCTTGAATCATTTCTTAATAATTGTCATTCCAATTTAATTATGTTATAGTATAACATGTATCGATTTTCTTAGACTAAATGAAAACTTTTTTAGCCCACTATTATACTCAGAAAAACTAATTCAAAAACTTTTTTACACACTTATGTCATGATACGGAATAATAGATTGGATTGTTTTCGAAATAATCTAAAACAATTACAAGTCAACAGTTTTCGAGGTGACTTGGATCATTTATCATTATATGCATCTAATAAATCTAAAAATTTGGAAAAGAAAGTATGACTAGTAAGTTTATTTATATTACTTACCCCAAATAGAAGAAAATCAAACATATACTATTGAAATTATTATCATACACTACTCTAAATGATATTTTAAACTTAATGGTTAGATTATTCAAAACAAAATAGAATCTTCATAAAAAATGACATAGTAAAAAGTGAGATTTTTGGTAAAGTAATAGATCATGTTTATACAATAGAATTTTAAAAACGTGGTTTACCTCATGCTTATATAATTTTAACCTTGAATCCTAATGATAAATTACATAAAAATGAACACATCAACAAAACGATATCTGCTAAAATCGCATCAAATGACAAAGATTAATAAAAATAAGTTGTAAAACATATGCTTCACGGTCCACATACAAACAGTAGTTCATGTATTCGAAAAAATCAGAAACTAAGTAAAAAAAGTTTTTCAAAGGCGCTTACAAAAAATTCTGTCTAAAAATCAAATGGTTGTTCGAAGTAAATAAAAAGGGATAATGGACAAAATTAAAACTTTTATAACATAAAAAATGGTAATCAAATTATTCTAGTAGATAATTCAACGTTAGTTGAAACTTTAAACACAGGAAACTGTGGAAGTGGTCAAAATTAGTAAATATTAACATTTTTTCCCAAAACATAGTAAAGACTTTTCAAAAACACTCTTAACGCACCACACTAGTCTCCCCTGGGTGGTTTGGAAATTTACTAATAAATACATAACTAATGCTCAACGATGTAGATCAATTATAAACGAAACTTTTGTTACTTACGAAACTCCTGGTACTAACCTCTCCTCACTAACAGATAAAATTAAAAGACTCTTCTTTTCAGTTAAAATAGTAAAGGGTTAGCGCGCAGAGCTTCCTTGTAAGCCTAGGCAACACATTTGGATTTTACATTATCTACTCACTCATCTAAATTTTGAGTAAGTAACATAGAAATACTCTAATTAAAATATGTTTATACTACTATTACATCGTATTAGCTCGTACGTCGTGTATGTGTGCGTGTGTGTGTATTAGCTTTAAGGTGAGTGCTTCATAATATGCTGACATAGAATACGGCCAGCCTCATTGTAAAAATGCATGTATGTATTAAAGAATAGTTACTTGCTCATTAATTGTTTCTTCTGATAATGTATACAAATTAAAAATTTGTAATACACACATTACTTCATTATATTCAAAATTGATTGTAAAATTCTCAGAACAATTAATTTCGAAATTTGTAGGCTTACTGTCACGATTGAATTTGTATTTGGCTTTCTTATATTGCTGATACGAGCTTTTATCATCACTGACCTAAAAACTCAATTGCACTTGTCAGAAAATGCGATTGGTACTGTTGTATTGTTATTTCCTAATATGTAAAATCATAACATGTAATATCATCGTTCAACTGTCAACGCAGTCTGCAAGAACATCGCTCATTGGTTGACCTAATTCAACCAACGGCCTCTTTTACTCCTTCTGATGCTATAAAAACGCACCATCAAGAGGAAAAAGCGTCTCTTTACGTCTGTCACCTGTCCTCTAAAGTTTTAGTCAACTCTTGACTCTCGCGACTCGTGAGTACCTTATACACGTGAGGCATAACGTGTTGGCTGAGGCAACTCAAGTGCGTATCAAGAATGTCAAAAGTATTGGACTACGCTAAGGAGCAAGGTACAGCAAAAGAGGCCCGCCGAAAGTGATTCCGGCGATAGCAGAGAAAGCAGAAATCGCAACATCCTACTGGCCGCAAACTCGTTCGTATAGTTAAAGAAAACACTGACAGTTACAGCACGAAGCATTAGGGAACTCCAAAGCAGCAGTAAAAATAATCAGTGATAGATGTAAGTAAAATATCAGTAATGAAATTTACGCTGAACCTTGTTAAAGTGACCCGATTAAATTGTATTTAAAAGAACAAATTATTATTAAATTTCTTCAATAAAGAAATACATTAATTAGCCATACCATTTAAATTAAGATTATTATTTAATACAAAAAATAACAAATAAAGCTCACGAGCTGAAATCTAAGAACCCCACGAATGGCACTTAAATAAAACAATTAAGACCAAATTCTGAACAAGTCAGGTCATAACACTACTTTGCAGAAAAGCGAGAGTTTGTCTTGGGTATAAGACAGTCGTAGCTTATACATAAGGCTTAGAAACATAGTTTTAAGTCCTACAACTCGTTCTTGCCCTGCAAATCAAAAGTACTTGGAATACTTACTAGTTCTAATAATTATGTTTAAATAAATTGTTAGAGAGGCTCTCTTTTCCAGTCAGTTTCTAGTTTTAAAGGAGTACGTTCAACCACTGCAATGATCGTACCTCTCCTGCTCTATTTATTCCACATCTGGTTCAGTATCCATCGCACTTCTCTTAATGTAACAGTCCATCATTTTGATATTCTACACTTATACTTTTACAATAGTACACCACGCTTAGTAATTCTAAAAAGATGAGAGTATTTGCTATTCGTATCAAGCTTCTTGGTTATTGTTGATTTTTTTATTTTTACAACCCAAACAGAGTTGCTGAAGTAAAAGAAAATTTAGGTGCACGTTCTCAATGTTATTAAATAAAAAAAACCGTTGCTCGCAACTAATTGTATTCATGTATTTGCGTTGCCAACATCCTGGTCTCTGTACTGTATCAGCTATATACACACATACATACATGCATACATACATCTATATATACATACATACATTCATCCGTCTATACATGCATGCATACATCCATACATCCATCCATACACATATACATACATACATTGACACATACATACATACATACATACATACATCTATATATACTTACATACATGCATACATGCATACATACATACATACATACATACATACAAACATACATGCACATATACATCCATTTATGCATACTTACATACATGCAAACATACATACATACGTACGCACGTACATACGTTCATACGTACATACATGTATATTTTGTAATGGGGTGTCAGTACTCGCTTACGGNGTTGAGATTGTGTTAATTGAAGAAAAAGCATAATGGCACTAGCATTTTAAAAAATACCATCAATTTCAGAATTATTTTTTATTAATTCTGTTGCGATAATAATTGCTTTAATTGTTTTCTAACTCTAATGCGTTTTCAGAATATAAAAATAAAGTTAGTAACCTTCTGGAAAAACAATATTCAAATCAAAGTATTTGTTGGTACAGTGTTTCTTCCTCGGAAATTTCAAGCTAAAAATCTAGGATATTATAATCTCTTGCAGCATAAATACACTAGATAGTTTTTGCAAAGTTATATTTTTCATTTTATTGTGGGAACACTGTGAGCGTGTGCAAAATAGAATACGAATTTTTAGTATGTCTGTAGAAGTAACTTGTACCTTTGCTTTGAAAAAACGTAATAAAGCAAACACCTTGATTATTATGGTATTCCAAGCATAGTTGAAAGTAAAAGTTTTTATTTAGAGTGGAAAAAAGCACACAAGTAAAAGAATTATGCATATGAAGTAAAAAAAAAGTTAATGTGACAAATTGGAAACATTCAAGATGCTTACAATACAAATTAAACTTAATTTGTATAATGTCAAAGAAAGGATCAATAAATGTACAATACACTAAAGACACTGTTATGAAAATATCATTATCCTGTGTAACATTGTCATTTAGTCGTGGGGGTTGGCACGGGGAGTTCGCAGGATGTCGAAGTTTCATTAGTATGAGTCATTATTTGGCCATACATTCATACATATAGGTATTATAGTGATTTAGGTGGAGCTCACTACAATTCACCCCACCCTCTAAAGACCTCCCACAGTCGCCCACGATATGAAGAAAAATTAGCTTATTTTTTTCCTTATTCAAGCATGACAAGTTTTCCGTTTAACCCCCTAAAGCCCACAACAGTTGTAACACTTAATTTTAAGTATCCTCTACAGTCCCTTACAACCCCACACAGCCCCTACAAGGAAATTCCACTAAAATCGTTCGTTTAAATAGGTTTACACTTTTTTTAATTATGAGGTTTTTAGCGCTTTGAAAATTAATAAATTATTGTAACCATACAGTATCTATTCTCAGTCCACCTATGAGAAAGAGAGATAAACTTTGTAGTTATAAACAATGTTGAAAAACTTTTTTCTAAATAAACATACAGAGTTTATTACCTAGTTTTTAGTGCATTTACTTCACTATTATTATAATAATTCAACCAACGGCCTCTTTTACTCCTTCTGATGCTATAAAAACGCACCATCAAGAGGAAAAAGCGTCTCTTTACGTCTGTCACCTGTCCTCTAAAGTTTTAGTCAACTCTTGACTCTCGCGACTCGTGAGTNAAAACTCAAAAGAAATTATAAACATCTAATATTTTAAGAGAGAAAAAATCCGAAGGCACAAGAAAACTTATACAAAACTGCCTAAACATTTTGATTTGCGTCTTTTGTTGTAAAATGTAAATAATCACATCAGTGCCCATCTACTGCAATTACTGCAGGTATTATTATTATACGTGTAAACATTCATAAAAATATGTCTTATGTAACATATGACATAGGTTATAACTTTGTAGAAAGAGAAAATTCTTGCACTTTGATAAAACAATAACAAACGTGGTAGTCATCATTAGTGGCCCCAAAAAATTATGAAAATATTCGATTTCTATGTACCAAAATTTCTATAGAACAATAAAAATTTATACTTTTCTTTTCTAACAACTTCGTTTTACAATTTCTATTGAACATAAGTTATAAAGAAATATTTTTTTGTTACGTTTAAATTAAAAATGTATTTCTACACAACATTGTCTAAGTTATAATTATCATAACCTTCAATTTGTATAAATATTAGTTTTTATAGTAATCACGCTACATACAATTGTCTATGGGGAAATAAAGATTTTTTCAAACATAGACCAACACTGTTAGAACTCTGCACTTATGACTTGTTAATTGTTATGATAAATGCTAAAACTAAAGAAAATTGCTTTCACTCTAGTACAAAAAGCAACGATGAAGAATTATTTATGTTTAAACTTATTTTTGGTATACAAACTCCATATCCTAGTTTTTTTCCAGTGATTATTTTTGCTTTAATGTTGTATTTGAATAATTTTGTGATTTTTAATCGGGTAATATAGCACAAACTGTTGTATATTCGCTCTGAGAATGATACTGGAAGAGATAAAATAATCTATGCCAGCGCTCATGGTGGCGAACGTGCGCAATCGAAAGGTAGGCTACTGAACCAAAGTCAATGTCATTCTTAGTTTTCATAAAATTTGTTTAACAACAAGAGTTACAGAGGGAAAAATGCTGTCATAATTATCATACAAGTCATATAAATATTTTGTACGGGAAAGTTTTTTCCGATTCTACAAGACCATCCTAAAAAAAAATTGCATTAGTTTGCTTACATGTAAGTAAAAAAATATTTTTCTGATTATCATCTAACTGAAGATACATTAAATTGAATATACGTATACAAAATGCAATTCTTTTAGTGTTATGTGATGAATACAATTTATGTTTTAAAAACACTGTTTTTTTTATTATTAATAAAATTTTCTGTGAATGTATTTTATATTATTCACCTTGATCGATTTTCGAAATGAAAAACCACTCAAACTATAGTCGTAATCAAGAAAAAAGTATAATTGGGATAGCTTTTTTAAAAATTTTATCAGTATAAGTATCATGATTAATTAAACCTATTGCATTAGCTCATATTTTAGGTTTAGATAAGTTTCCATTCTTAACTTTATAAGCTGTTTTTCATCTCTAGCTCGATAAATTATAAAATAACTTTAATACTTGTAGATAAGTTAAAAATTCAATAACTCTAAGAGTCATAATAAGCACCAAATGATAAGATGATTACAGTATCAATATTATCTGTTATAACTGATAGTCATTAAAATTCTAACTTATTTTCCAATACATCCAGCAAGGGACAGAAAACAGCTCGTAAAATTAAGAATGAAAACTTATCCAAATCTACGATGCGAGTAAGTGCGCAGCCCTCGGTAGCTCAAGTGGTAGAGCAAGTGTTTAGTAAACAGGAGGTTGTGCGTTCGATCTGCACTTGGAGAGAATATTTTTCTCATTTTTACTTAATTTCTTTAATTTTCTTTCTTTAATTTTCCGACTGCCGTATTTTTTAAACCATTTTGAAAAATCTGAATCCGTAGACTATTATCAAAAAAATAGTTTTTTTTGAGTATTAACGTACTAAAAAGATTTCGCAAAATCATTTATTTTATTCAACTTAAACTAAACTGTTAAGGGTGTCAGCCATTTTTTAATTAGGTTTTTAATTTTATTTTCTCATAATATTAATTTCTGCTTATTTTTAGTATGTACGGGTAAATTTATTTATCACTTCGTGACCTTTTTTTACAAACTAAAAACTCTTGAAATCTTCATGCTGCTTCAATTTGACTCAAATATGTACCATCAACAAAAGTTCTTAATAACGTGTAGAACTTCAATTTTATAATTATTTGCTCTTTTTACCACCTATATAATTGTATTTGTATATATAAATCATAAAGCGACACATTATTGACCATAAAAACAAACCTACATTATCGGAACTTTGATCTTGAGATTTGTTTATTGTCATAACGAATGCCACAACGATTGGAAATTGCTTACGATACAAAATAAAAGGTTATGTTAAGGTGTTTCCTGTGTCTAAAGTTAATCTTGGAATGCAGACTATAATTGCAATTTTTTCTCAAGTTATTATTTCTCCTTCTAAGCTATAACAGAGATGAGTAAAGAGATTGATAACGCCAATGCTACGATGCGAGACGACTTTTTAGCACTGATCGGAGCGCTCCGCCGCGGCCAGCCGTCGAACCGGGCGCACATCTCAGTACTCGTATCAGATAGCGTGCGCCTACGAGAAGAGTAGTAGATTCGCGTGGAAATGGTCATATAGGCGCACATTTTGGAGAGACGTGGAAGGGGTACACCGAATGTGTGTCTACGAGGAGAGGAGTGGAAATGTTGACTATAGCTATATATATCTGAACGCACAGCCAAAGCAAGCGACGACACGAGTTTTTCTCTTTTGACTGCAACCGAGTATATCGTATATATATTAAACTGATTTTTGCTCTCGCTCTTTTTTCTTTTTCTCCTACTTATAACACTTATTTTGAAATTCAGTATTATTTTGGAAAAATGTTCAGCTATTTTTTTAAGGATGGCAACTATAATCCCTAATTAATTACTTTTCCTCATAACTGTTATGAACTGTAGGACAAGCTCCGAAGTTTATTTATGAATATAAGTGGCTTTTAGATGTCCAAGGATCGAAGTTTCGGTAGCTAAGTTGAATGATGCTTATGCCACCGCTCGAATTGTTTTGCTGTCAGGGGATCGATTCCAACTTTCTGCAAATTTTTTTTTTTTGCAGTTCATCGTTTTGTTTAAGTTTCTTTTATTTATGTTTTCATAACTGTTATGAACTGTAGGACAAGCTCCGAAGTTTATTTATGAATATAAGTGGCTTTTAGATTTCTAAGGATCGAAGTTTCGGTAGCTAAGTTGCGTGATGCTTATGCCACCGCTCGAATTGTTTTGCTATCACGGGATCGATTCCAACTTTCTGCAGATTTTTTTTTTTAATGCAGTTCATCGTTTTGGTTTAATTTCTTTTATTTATGTTTTATTTAAATTTATAAATAATGTTGCCAACTTTTTTTTTGATACGTTAAAATAAATATATTTTTTATACTAAATCTATTCAATAATTTAGTAAGTTGATACTTCTCGTTGGCAAGGCCATTTCGCAATTTCATAATAATAAAATAAAATTCTTAAGATGTAAGTGTAATTCATACATCGTAAAACTTAAAAGACATTATAAACATTTAATATTTTAAGAGAGAAAAAATCCGAAGGCACAAGAAAACTTATACAAAACTGCCTAAACATTTTGATTTGCGTCTTTTGTTGTAAAATGTAAATAATCACATCAGTGCCCATCTACTGCAATTACTGCAGGTTAAAATTTTAATCAGTAAAAACATGCAATTAACAAATGAGAGAACAAATCCGAAAGGACAAGAAAACTAACTTTCATTACAATAGCATCAAATTTAAATATTACCAGCAAAATTTTTACGTTCCTCACAATTTATACCTGGTGGTAACTACTTGTTATTTAAATAATTAATTTAGAGTAAGTGTGTGTGTGTTTTTTGTAAGGAAATGATTAAGCTGCTCCGATTAATAATATTTTATACGATGATTAATTATCCATGAAAATCATTTAAAATACGTAATAACCAAAAAACACTGCTCTTAACGTTTTAATTTAAAAAATAAAATCTTAATTATTCTGCATCACCCTGATAAGTTATAGTTTCTTTATTTTATTAACAAATCAATAATACATTTTGAAAAATTCGTTATGCCTTAGAAACATGCAAAAATTTTTTTTTTAATTATTGTCTGTTAAGTTTTACATTAGAATTATTTAATACAAA
>NW_019379617.1:211512-226061 GCF_000648655.2 Copidosoma floridanum | reverse complement strand
GAGAAGTATCAACTTACTAAATAATTGAATAGATTTAGTATACAAAATATATTTATTTCAACGTATCACGGAAAAAAAAAATTTGGCAACATTATTTATAAATTTAAATAAAACATAAATAAGAGAAATTCAACCAGAACGATGAACTGCATTAAAAAAAAATCTGCAGAAAGTTGGAATCGATCCCGTGATAGCGAAACAATTCGAGCGGCGGCATGAGCATCAGTCAACTTAGCTACCGAAACTTCGATCTTTCGGTATCTGAAAGCCACTTATGTTGATTAATAACCTCTGGAGCTTATCCTATAGTTCATAACAATTATGAGGAAAAATAATAAATCAGGAATTATAACTGAACTGCCATCCTTACAAAAATTGTTGAAATTTTTTTTCAAAATAATACTGAATTTAAAAATAAGTATTAAAAGTAGGGGAAAAAGAAAAAAGAGCGAGAGCAAAAATCAGTTTAATATATATACGATATACTCGGTTGCAGTCAAAAGAGAAAAACTCGTGTCGTCGCTTGCTTTGGCTGTGCGTTCAGATATATAGCTATAGTCAACATTTTCACTCCTCTCCTCGTAGACACACATTCGGTATACCCCTTCCACGTCTCTCCAAAATATGCACCTATATGACATTTCCACGCGAATCTACTACTCTTCTCGTAGGCGCACGCTATCCGATACTAGTACTGAGATGTTCGCCCGGTTCGACGGCTGGCCGCGGCGGAGCGCTCCGATCACTGCCAAAAAGTCGTCTCGCATCATAGTATTGGCGTTAGCAATCTCTCTACTCATCTCTGGCTATAATGTAGCGATTGAGAAGAGGAGTCACCGAGACCTCGATGGCGAAATTGGTAACGCACTTTCTCGGTAAGAAAAGAGTTCTAGGTTTAAGTCCTGGTCAAGATGGCACTTTTTTTCAATTGCTACGTATGACAATTTTCTACAAACGGTAGTTTGAACTGAAAATGTCGAGTGGTGAATAGAAAAATTGTCGAATTTTAAAGTCCTAGGTGGTGCTTTTGTATCAATGTTGATGTCCTCCAATGTGTTTTATTTTCCATAATGGTGCTTGATTATGTATCTTCTGAAAACCGCATTATAATAAGCATAACGATAAAATAAACAAAAAATTAACCTAGTTTTACTCGCAATAGCCGTTTGACTTGTTATTAAAATTGTTTCGTGTAATTCTATAAGTTCGGAGTTTTTAAATAAAATAGTTACAAAAAGGAATAGCCTATCAGTTTATGTTATCTCAAAGTAGAGGGATAATCAGTATGTACCTACCCATTTGATTTAGAATCCAATAGCTGTTTAGTACTTTTCATTCCATCATTAGGAATTTTAAAATATACAATTTTTTAATTCTATCAATTTTACAAAAGGTATGAACGGGAAAAGAGTGGGATGAAGGTCAAAAGGAACAAGGTAGAGGAAGCCATAAGGGTAAAAATATTAAATATTTCGTAGAACAACGTCCACATAAAATTCTTAGAGAAGGAAGCAAAGAAAAAACAGGAGGCCAGGTAGTTTGCTAAAGAAGCTACTTGTTAAATGGTTATAATAACAGCTATATAATATAAGAGATTTTTTTTTAAAGCATTGGTGTATCAACTTAAGGTTCTATCGACTTTAAGACATTACATAAGAACACAATTATAATATTACGAATACATAGAATGTTATACGGATCTACTGCTTTCAGTTAACGAAATAAAGTGGTTTTAAGTATTTCTACATTCACCAGTATTGTATTCATGAAAGCTTGACATCATTAAAATTTTTAGATGACTAAACAAATGATTATCACAGTAAAAATGATTGAGTTATTGACGGATTCATAAAAGTAACTCATGCTCTGGTTAAGCAAAACGTCGTATCGTATTTTACCTAATAAATCATATTAAAAAATACATGAACAGTTTTCAACCTAGTTATGATTTCGACATTACAACATATATCACAAGTGTACCCACAATTGAGAATGATGTGATATTAATTATAAGAAATAATACTTAGTATCTTTACTATTAAGCATAAATGTACACTTAAAACCATGTAAAATTTGGTACATGCTCATAGAACCTATGTTAAGTTGAAAAGAAAGTAATTTATTAAGAATTGAATATTCTTCAGATGAGGTAAAAGTAATTTCATTAAATTCAATCAGTAAATTGTCGTACAATTAATTACAAAAGCTCCTAAATTTATTTAGTAATCTAGAGTATACAGCTCAAATAGATTCTAAAAGCAAAATTTGATATTACTATTTGTATCGTGATTTCCCCTATATGTATTATAAAGTATCAGACACATAAGTTAATCTCAAATCTAACAACTGAGAGTTATTAGCGAACAACTTTCTTAAACAGCATACTAACATCTAACTTTAGTTTTTGATAATTAAAAAAAAAGGTATACAGCAAAACTAGAAAACATTTTAGTTAAAGTTATGCATAAGGTCCATTATACTTGAGAAAACACTTATAGCAAGAACGTACTGTATTATCTGACAAAAAGATTTGCCTGCATTATGCCAAATATCAGAAAATGGAGCCATTATCTTAATTATAATTTCGGAAGATTAGTCTTGTGTTTTACATAATCTTTTTCTATGAAAAATTTAAAATTCCAAAAAAATATCATTTCATTTTTTTCGCAATTTTTTCCATTGTAACTGTTTTTTTCATACTGACCTAGCATATTAGCAGCCTCAGTTTCATCTTGATCAAAACGACCTGTAACTCTTCTTTCCACGTAGTTTGGCGATGTATCAGAGTCTCGTGAAGTATCTTCATAGTCTGTTTTGTTTGAAGTACTCCCGCTTAGTTTTTGCAATCCAGATCCTTTTATACTTAAATGTCGAGAACAAAACCCCCGCCGTTGGCTTTCCTTGGTGCAAGGATCCTTACTACATAAGCGTCTCCATTGTTTTCCATTGAACTTTTTGCGAATACCACTTGGCGTCACGACCACATCTCCTTTTTTATATTTATGAGGGGTGGCTGCTTGGGATCTAGTAAAATGCAATACGAAGTTAAATATCCATATAAACTATACATTCTCACCATTACAAATTTAATTTTAAAATAGTTTGTTCTTTAATTTATTGGACTTCTTTATAACTCACATTATATTTAAAAGCTATTTATAATGTTGAGTACTGCAACTGATTTTAATGTAATGTTTCTGTTACTATTTTTTTGCAACTAATACAGTAAAAAAGGCACGATTCTACATCGAATGATAAAGAACAAACTAAAAATTTACAAGTACTAACTTTTTCGTTGATAAAAACTTTTTTACGTCGAAGATGCAAAGTTTGAATTATAAAAGAGACAACAAAAAATAAAGTTTAAAAATGGTACAATACTAAGAATTGATTCACCTTATACATGAATAGAATCTGTGCATAAGGTAACTTTTTACATTTAATGAAAGTCAAAGAGTTTAGAAATAATAAAAAGGCATAATAATTTAATTTTTAACTGAAAGGCTCCATATGTATGTAAATTTTACACAAATCAGTACAAGACCAACAGTAAAGGTATTTTATACCACTTAGTTTTAATTAGAACTTTAAAGTTCCTATTATATAAGGGTAAAAGGAAATATATTATGAAACTGAAGAGTAATTATTTATCAACAAAAAAACCAGGTGTGGATCTCGGGACCCACGACAGATGTAAAACGTTAGAGAATTTGTTATTAAACTCGGTAGTATTTGATTGTGTATGATAAAAATCGTAGTTTTCGTCAGATAAGTACCATCGTCTCCAGGTCTATTTTGCGGCCCGAGAGGCCTGCGAAACAGGGCCCGAGGGACGCAAGGCAGCCACGAAGCAATGGCTCTTATCTGGCGAATCCTATTTTTTCTACCGAGCGTACACCAGCCTCTTAAAAACACGCGACGTAGAAAAAGTATTAATTTTTTTGACTCTAAATAACCTTTATTTTATATTAAGAAGACAATTTATTTATAAATATGTATTTTGACCAGTGTATATTATAGATTAGGAAAAAGCAAATTATGTTTGTATTTTTTTTTGTTCATTGAAATATAAGCAACAAGAACGAGAAAGCACAATAATAGACGGCAAAGAGTAACTATGCTACCTACCTACACAATGGTATATACATACATTAGTTTAACAAACGTTAATGTGTATTACTTTCTCTGTCTCTCAGTCTCTTTTCGGATTGGGATACCTGTTAACTGTGCGTAGTTACGCAAGTGCTTGAATTTCGTTAGGTTGCCTCTTTACTAAAGACGGGTTCAGATAGAGTTTGAATAAACACAATTGGAAGAACCCGCGAAAATTTCCAATTATGGTAAAATATTGATGTTTTAAAATAATTCTATTCACAGAGAAGAATTTTTTTTTAAATGATAAAAAAATTATACTAATTCTAATATTAATTCATCATATTTTACAAGCACAAAATATTTAAAAAAGCAATCAAAAAGGCCTACCTGTATCAGTAAAATAGAGAGAGAGAGAGAGAGAGAGAGACTGAGCGCGAGAGCAGACGATCAATGGCTCTCTCTTTCTCACTTACTTTTAGAGGTACTGCCAAAATGCCTCTTTCATTTTTTTTTAACATTTTGCGCTTGTTGAAACAAAATTAAAAGTGCTTATTGATAGAAAATTTGTAGCCTTACACGCTGGTATTTTTTTGTTTTGTTTATAAAGCTGTTAAAAGATATAAGCAAAACGAACTTTAAAACACAATTTAACACAATTTTGACATGAATAGACCACTTAAAAATAATCACAACTCTTTCTTCTGAAGTCGGTGGGCTAAATTATACATAATACAAAAATTGACCCATTGTAGATTGATTGTCTAATTCAAAAGTTTCTCAGTTGGTGTCTATATATAATAAGAACAAAGATTAGATTGGCGTGCTGCATAGCACAACCAATGAGTTCCCCGAGTATCAATGCTAAAGATGTAGTTCGATTCTCGGAGTCAGTATAATTTGAAAATTTTATTTACACACATATACACGCACGCGCACGCACACTCACACAAACACACACACATATGTATGTATCAATTGTGACTTATGCGGACATTATTATGTAAAAAAAGGTTATGAAGACAAAATCGTACTTATGCGGACTGTCCTCATAACTATCCAATGTTATTAGTATATATTCTTAAAGCATATAAAGAGCGCATGAATCACCTTACATAAAGATATGTATATATATGCGAACGTGCATGTATATGCTATATATACAATACATATATAATATTTAGCTGTCATGTACTTTTCCATACAGTTTTAATAATACGGGTAGTACACTTTACCAACGAGAGAGGGGCGGAAGTAGGCGCGTGAAAAAAGAGATAGAAAGCCAAGCCTAGCCCTGTCGAGTTCAACCGGAGGTGGTGCTATCACACGGGTCGCTTCATTGCGTCACATGAATCTTCATCAGTCTTTATCGATGTTTCACATCAAAAAGTCGAAATACTTACGAGAAGTATTATACATATCAACAGACTAATTAATTTAAAAAATACATTTACATATCTTTCTACATTATTAAGCGATGAAGGAAAGGCTACCTGCACCTCATATAAGACCCTCTAGACCATCGTAAAACTTCTATCGCGGCCTCCTTTAAAATAAGGTACAAGCCCTGTATATGTTGTTTGTTCACCTTAATTAACGAGTTGCACTTTCTGTTTAGTACCTATTGACCTTACAAAAATTTAAAAACAAAATTGTGTCTTCACTTGCTTTACACAATAACTAAGTTTTTTTTTAAATTTATTTCATTTGATATAAAAACTTAATTTTAGTTTTCTTTACTATATAATTTATTTACAAATTTTCATACTACTCTTAACGTTTTGCTATGGGACATTTACTCCCACTTTTTGGAAGTTAAACAGAAGTTGAACTAAAATCCTTAGCAAAATTTTAGCAAAAATTGTGGAAAAAACTACTAGATTTTATAAGTATGTGCAAGACACATGATTAAAAATTTCATCATCAATGTAAAACAGAAAAACCCAATAAAAAATTACAAATTCTGTACACAAAACAGAAAAAAAAACTTGTTAACAAATACTTTTTGTCGGATGCCTTACACAAATAACTATATAATAGACAGGTGAATCACATATCCCTCTTATTATGTTGTTCTTTATGTTGGTCGTTTCACACCATTCCCCCACCTAACCCTACAGCGTTTGTACGGACCCCCTCTTGGATGCTCACCTACCCCTACCAGCCCACAGTGGGACGAAAAGCAAAAATTTTTCTTAAATAAAATAGCTTCCGATAGAAAATTCGTATGTTGATGCTTTTTTTTTATTTTGAAGGTTTTGAATCGTAAATTAAGGGAAACTTGGTCCAAAGTTTTGATACAACACTGGGAGGGCAGTAAACATCCCTAAAAGTGCCCCCAAATTTTAAAAACCATTATTTTTCGCATAAAATTTATAATTTTCACCTGGAACGTAATAAAATGATCCCGTGAAGTCCAGTTTTCACAAAAATCAAGCTTTTATGAATTCTATAAGATTCAAGATGGTGGTAGGAAGATGGCGGTCAGTATGCACGAAAATATAAATGATTTCCATTATTTCTGTTCTATTCGGATTTTGTTGATCTTAACTTCTTTGAAATAATAATATACTCAGCGATCATAAGACGTAGAATAAGTCAAGGTTTCCTATAATTTATAAAATCGAACATGGCGGTCAATACAAAATTGTTGATTGTTGATATTTTTACAACACTCCCTACATGGGTGTCAAATAAAAGGATTCCAAGAGTATAATACATTTTAAATTGTACCATTATTTAAATTCCAAAATGGCTGTTCATACAAAATGGCGAATTATTAATATTTTTTCAGTTCTCTGAATATGGATATCGATTAAAGGGGCTTAAGATGTAGGATACATTTAACGTTTGTGACATCGTTTAAATTCTCATAATGGTGGTCGATACAAGATGCCCAATTTTTTAAATTATTGAAACCCCTCCAATATGGGTATTAAATAATAGTGTGTTATACTAAAAATTTTTTGAAATATATGCAAGCATTTAAATCCCAAAATGGTGGTCAATATGAAATGGCGGATCATTATTTTTACTACAACTCACTCAACATGGATATTGAATGAAAGTGTATGTGAAGTATCATAAAGTAGGCTGTCTTATGACATTTTAAATTAAAAACTATGTTCAACGCAAAGTAGCATAGTAGTAGAATAGAATCTTATAGAAAGGGAATTACAAAAATATGTTCGAACTCTCAGTTTAAGTCTGTAAAATAAGTTAAAAAATGTTTTGTGTCTGTTAAAACGCTTTCCATGCACTAAAGTGTAGAACAATTCAATGCATGTAATTTGTCTTTATGAGTACATTTTTTTTATTGTTTCTGCAGGAAAAAATTTTTTACTGGAAATTAGTTGATAAATTTTTATAATACTAACCAAAAAATTATTACAGAAATTATGTGTATAAAATTCAAAAATGTTAACAATGCTGATTTTTAACATGAATCAGTGATTTAGTTTTCAAATCGAATTGGAAAAAGAGATTCTGAAGCTTTATAAGAATGTTTATGGCAATTATAATGAACTTGATTATTCTCATTTTATCATTTATCATTAAGTATCATAAAGTAGGCTGTCTAATAACATTCTAAATTAAAAATCATGTTCAACACAAAGTAGCATGGTAGTAGAATAGAATCTTACAGAGAGGGAATTACAAAAATACGTTCGAACTTTTGAATTAAGTCTGTAGAATAAGTTAAAAAATGTTTCGTGTCTATTAAAATGCTTTCTATGCACTAAATCGTAGAACGTCTTAACGAATGTAATACAATACAGTTAATTATGATGACAACGTTGAATTAATAAGGAATAGTTCGTTTTTCTCAATTTATCATTATTAAATCAATCATTTTAAATAATTATTGTTCTTTGACTAATCAGAATTGTAAACAAATAACGTAGCTATGGGCAGCTCTATAGACTAGTAGATCTAGTAATACAAGATCTACATCATTGCATATAATGGTGTGGAGCACGCATAATTCTGTATCATAGGTATGCAAACGATTTGGTATTTTTAGCACTACTTAAAAAAATAGATTATACTGATAAATAATTGAGCAACTATAATAGTTTATTTCAATTTATTATGGATTTTCTTGATAACATCTTTTATTTAATTCCCAAAAAAACACCTGCTACACCATCAACTTTCAACAATTATCTCTAATCTAAGACTCTCATTACAAATTATTTATAGATTGGCTTACAATCCCTACCAGTTAGTAACAATTTAATAATTATTTATTTGTTTTTTCCCTATCTACCAAAAACAAGTCAGTCTTAATTACAACTTAACAGACAGATCTTAAAAGCTTCTTCTTTTTCAGTTCTGTGAACAAAAAATACGAGACAAAATGAATATTCTGCTAGCCAATATTTTTCCCTTATTATTTGGTTGCAAATCTATGACTAAGAGAGGAGCTTAAATACCCTGAACATGTCTATACTATATCGGTACTCATAAATACTAGTAACACAGACTTAAGCTCATACTTCATCGTTCTAACCTTCATTATAATTAAAAAAAAAAATTAGTTTCAAATGAATTTTTCAAAATAATTATAAAATTTAATATTATATATCTCTGAGCAATTAATTAATTTATGTGTTGGGAAATACAAAATTTCAATATCAAAAGTTGCAATTGCAAGTGTACCGGACAAACTGAACCAAGGTTAGAAATAAAACCATCGCAACGTATGAGCGGTTGTAAGCATAAGAGAAAGAGGTCTTCACAGCAATAACACAATGAATAAGCAAACAAAAATACAAAAACGATAAAAAATTTCAACTTATTTGCGAAAACATTTATAATAATATATTTTCTTACTGGCTTTCTTTCATTCAGTTTACATGTGTAGTATAAGTTTTTAATATGTAACACACGTTTCATTTGTGTGGTATACTTGCATGGCGTATTTAAATTCTTGAGTGTAGTCTGTTAGAACTTACAATGTTGTATACTGTGTTCATTTACTGGAACAAGTTATCATTTCACACTTAATTTATTCCGGAGTTTCGTTAGTTTGATTACGAATAAGTTGAACAGAATTCATACGTCTACGTGATTTTACCTATTATTTTAATGTACCACAGCCCTCACAGAGTTGTTTACGATTTGCGGTACAAGACCATAACCATAAAAACTTGCAGTATAAGATTCGTTTGATCAGATTTGAGTTACAATCGCAGTGAAGGAGGTAACCTACACAGTTCTATTTATAAGCAAAAAGTTTGTTAAAAAATGTACCTTTCGAACCAAAAGGTTTGAGATCATAGACATTCTCGATGTCTCAATACTTCCTAAAAAACTATGTCACATCAAGACAGCCGTGTTTCAGATATTATAATTTTATTATCATTATCATTATGATTACAATGATTATTGTTACTAAAGTTTACCATGAATTCGCAATGTTTTTCACAGTCAAGAAACGATTAGTTCTACTTTGGTATTAAATCGTAGTTTTGTTTTCATTGAGCAGATTGCATGCAGAACCATAGAGATGTACAAATATAGTGGGCAAGAGAGCAGCAAGGGTGTCCGCAGGCAAGACAGAGAATGCTGACGATCTGGACAAAACAGATTTTTGTTTTAAGTGCTAAACCAATTGAGGTAATAGTCGAGATTTCTATAGTGCGTGTCATACTGCGCTACAGCATACGCGTGGGTTATGCGGTCTTCACTGTACAACTGTCCTTTTTCTTCTCAAGCAGCTGCACTACGGTTTTCAACGTTAGAAAGCTTATGTTAAAAACTGTGTATCTAGGCTCTCTCAAAATTGGCTTGCAGTACATTTCTAATATTATTTATAACATTTTACTTTTTTTAAAGAATTGTTAGATGTGTTCTAAAATCCTAATTCAAAACTTCGACCTTGCGATTTATTGATTGTAATGGAAAAAGCTAGAACTATTGAAAATTGTTTTCTGTATATAATAAACAGTAAAAATGAATTATTACCGATATTAATCGTGATTACTGGAATGAAAACTTTATTACCAGATTTTTTTACCAGTTATTATTTCTCTTTCTGAAATATATTTAAATAATTTTGTTATACGCTGTCTAGTGCCATTGCATAATCCATCAAATATACTCAAGTTTCATGTCAACATAACAACAGCATCTACTTTAAAATTTATAGCATGTGGCTGTAATCCTTTATGTATATTATTTAGAGTTTCCATAAGAAAAATTTATGTTTATCTTTTCATCAGTGCGAGCACTAACTTTATATTTCACGTAATCTACGCTGTAATAAGTATGTTCTTTTCTTTTAATAAAACTTAACGTTTTATTATTTGAAATGTACGAAAGTTCGTTATGACTTGTCAGAATTATTTTGTATAGGCAGCTATTTATACCATCTCTATAAATTTTTTCACAAACATCATCAGTTTTCCATCCTAGTGAAATTTCGAAAAACCTTATTGTTCTATTTCCAATGTCCATTAACAATAATAAAAATTTTTAATCTGTACACCGCATAATTCTTTTGAATTTTATAATTTTACAGTGTTTCCATAGAAATGAATACCTTATAGTTTCACTAATTATAGAACTTTAACACTCCTGCTTTATCACTTTGTCTAAAATCACCTCCTAAAATAAATAATTTTCTACCAAATGGAATATTATCATCACATAAATCTTTCGAAGTTTTATCTCTTATTTTCAAAGCTTTTTGGGGCTTATGGAAGTTTCATTCCAAATAATGTTATTCACTTCTTGAAATTTTTTTTAATCACCTTTGTATTATAGGAAAGAAGTTTCAATGTTATTGATATCTAATGGTAATTAAAATGTTCTATGACTTGTCATTTCTTTAGGTAACAAAATAATGTTATTCACTTCTTGAAATTTTTTTTAATCACCTTTGTATTATAGGAAAGAAGTTTCAATGTTATTTACATCTAATGGTAATTAAAATGTTCTGTGACTTGTAATTTCTTTAGGTAATAGACTTAAAGCAATTCCTGTCCAAACAAAAAAAGATTTAATGTTTTGTATAAAAACGTTTTTTCAGAACCTCCTGGACCATTAATACAATATAATTTTGCACCATTGTTAATATTTCTATGAAAAACTATTTTTTCATTACTATTTAGGTGAGCAAATTAATCCTTAAAATTTGTTTCTAAATTAAATACAGTTTTATTGTCTTCAATATTTTTAGATTTCACTGTTTTATTTGGTTCTGGTAATCCATAATCTTCACATGAATTTTCTTCAAATTCGAAGATTTCATTTAAATGTCAGAAAGCATTGTTTTGTTTATCGTCTTTCAAATCTTCAATAAAAAATTTTTGGAGTGGTTCTCAAATAGATTTATAACAAACGTCTTAATGTATTAAAAACCATGCGAAAAGTTTTTTTAGTTGATATGGCAGCATAATGTTACAAGCTTCTTTAAATACTTTATATATTTTAGAGTCGAGTTTAACTTAACCTAACGCAATAGCAGTATATTTGAACGTACTGTAATATATGATATCAAATGATTTCAAACTTTTAAAAAATTCAGCTACACTCATCCGATTTAAAATTAATTTTTAAAAAAACGCTCAGAGTCCTTAGATGACACTATATTTAGTCACCCTGTCGTTAAATTACGTCCAACTCTTTCTTTTTTAACCCAAGTTTTTGCTGTCGAATTAAACAGTAATGTTCTGCAATATTCACGTATTTAAATTTTTTGCACAACTATCTATTGTATTTAATTTAAACCAAGCCGTTAATGCTGTGTCAGAGTTTTCTATTGCTTTAAACATATTATTTTTTTGAAAAACTATTATTCTTTAATTTTCAATACCTACTGATAAATTAAATACAGAATGACTACGTCCACACAGACGGAACTCTTGCAATAACCATGCTTCTTCCATGGAGCTGAAATAGTGGCCATATACATACTCTGATATTTCATGATAAATTTCTACATTGTCTTTTTTATCACTCGTATCTGTTTTCGTTATTTTACGTTGTACACTGTCTCCTCCTTCATAAACATAATCAAAAATATAATTCATACTTTAAATAGATGCACAATACTCAACATTTATGCGGCAATTATATTTCGTTACTAAACATGAAGTGTATGGTACTACCATTGAATTATCAACTGAAGTTTCTTCTATAACCATTTCTTTTGTAATTTGGGTATCCATTTTTTATAGAAACTGTATGATTAGAGAACTTTTTCGGAAGCTTTTTGTACAAATTTTTTAATGACTGGTAAGACATGCACTATCTTTACTATGAGGTCCATGAAGCATGTGTTTAATAACTAATTTTTGTATTTGTGAATCAAGTGGAATTTCCTCTAAAATATATTCATCGATGTTTGTAGTAGTAAATAATTTATTATTTAGATGCAATGTTACAATAATATAAGAATGAGGTAATCCTCTTTTTTAAAATTCAATTGTATAAAAGTAAGCAATAACTTTTTCGAAAATATTGTGTTGAGTTACTTCGTCTAAAATTAATTTCAATTTTGTATGAAATAATCTAACAGTTATATTTGGTGTATCATTTGGAGTGGTACCTTAAAGAAAGTTTTTTGAAATTTGCTTCATTAATTTTTATATAGGGTTAAATGTTGCAGTGATAAGAAAATCAGGTCTATTAAGCTTTCACATTATTGCCATTGCATCTTGATAGTGTTTCTGCATATACCTAGTACTACCAATGTATGTTGAAGGTAAAATAAAAATATTTCCAACTTTATTGCTTTCAAAATTTTTAGAGTTATTTGAGGTACTACGCATTATGTGATCTATTAATTCTTAATAACATTCAATCCTTAGAATTTTTCGGTTATTGCGAAAAAAATGTATTCTATTGCTCTCTATGATAATATATGCATGCAAAAAAAGTTGTTCCGTTAATCTTCCAGCATAGAGTATGGGACTGAAAACTTCACCATTTGGTCGATAAAAAGTTCAGTATAAGTAATATTAAAGCAACGTTAAATTTTCTGCTTTTGTTAAGAATTTTTGTCTATCGTATATACTCCACCCTACATCTCCTACTGAAAAAAAAGAGAATACCACTGGATTGACATGCTGTATTCGGCATACAGCATCTATAATGCAACCTATAAAGGTGTTAACAATTAACATGATAATATTCGTATAAATTTTCCTGTAGAAATGTTGAACAATATTTGTGAAGGCTTGCCACTTCATGAACTTGAGTTAAAAATAGGTACAATAGTTGCGTTAATTCGGAATTTTTGTACATCAGACGGCTTATGTAACGGTACACGATTGCAAATGACTAAATTGGTGACGTATAACGTAGAAGAATAAATAGTTACGGGAGAAAAATTTGATAATGAAGTTTTTGTTCTAAAAAATGCAATAAATATCAGAAACACTTTATTATTAACTATTATTTTATACAGAAAATAATGTCCATTAGTTATAGCGTTTGCTATGACTATAAACAAGTCTCAAGGTCAAAGTTTTGATAATGTGGGATTATTCTTGAAAAAACCTTTATTTTCTCACAGTCAATTGTACGCAACTATATCGAGATGCAAAAATAAAAACTTAATTTTAGTTTTCTTTACTATATAACTCATGCTCTGGTTAAGCAAAACGTCGTATCGTATTTTACCTAATAAATCATATTAAAAAATACATGAACAGTTTTCAACCTAGTTATGATTTCGACATTACAACATATANCATGAATGTATATTGTGTTTATTTATTTTACCAATTTCAACATTAATTTAAAACAAAATAAGAGTAGACCTAAGTGTTTGTGATTCAATAGGGCTTTATAAGTTGATTTATAAAATAAGTTAAAGTTATCTTAATGCGGAACATCCACGGTTTGTTTTAATAATAAAAAAATGTAATTTAAATTTATGTATGACTTGATTTTATCAACTGATACATGAAATAATATAATACATACACATGAAAATTAACAATTTACACATAGTTTATCATAAATGCTAACGAAATAAAAACTTAGTGTACCAAGAACTTTATACTTACAAATAAATTGAAATACAATTAATATGAATTGGTTTCTAACCGTACTCTTAGTTGTATAAATGGAACGATTAATACTTATTCGTATGTATAAAGTCCATCTATTTGCTATTCGAGCGGTATGAAAAAAAATTGATTGTAAAAAAAAAGTGTTCTTATTAGTTAACATTCTTAACAAATGAACATTTTTACAGTACAAAAATACATATGACATATTATTTTTATGATGTATTAAATTATGTTTTCATTGAAAAACTTAGAGTAAAACATGAATGAATAAATAATCTTTCAACTACCAATATAAATGGTTTTATATAGTAAAATGTTGCTTGGAATGCCCCCACACAGTTAACCATATGACATAACAGATAACTTTCTAATTCAATATATAATTATAATGACGCTTTGCGTAACAACCATTAAATACAGTTTTATTGT
>NW_019379617.1:165531-181722 GCF_000648655.2 Copidosoma floridanum | reverse complement strand
TATATATATATATTAACAAACAAAAAATTTTTGTTATGCTGTTAATTACTGGGCTTTATTCAACGTTTTTCACATTTATGAAATAAATCTGGGAGAAGAGAACAAAAAATTGGCTCTTTTTCTTCTTGTTCTGGAAAGATATCCTAGAATTTACGGTTTAATGATAATTTTTAAGTCATGTTCTAATATCATGACTTTGTGGTATGTTTTCATAATTTTATATAAAAGAACCAAGCAATGAAATAAATTAGGCTTGTTAGTCTTTTTGTTTTACCTAAATAATAATCAAATAGATATGTAACTAAAATTTGAGGTTACGTTGCCACCTAAAGATTTTCTTAAAATTTTTTTTATAAAACACAACGAATTGGACCCAAAATTAAGTATCTTACTTTGCATCTAAATGTCATTACAAAAATTGTTAAAAAAATCCATTGTTCTATCTTTTTTCCCTCTAGGTATTACGCTTTGCAAAAAAAAAGAAAAATCTGATCCACTCACTGCGTGTTTTTTCTCATTCTTATTTTTTTCTTAAAAGTATTTCTTGAAAAAGGAATAATGTGGTTAAGTATAATAAATCTTTAATATATAAGATATTATAAAAAGAGCATGTATAAAGGATACAACGTGCTTATATAAAAAGTGCTGCCATCCATACACATGCAAATTTTGATACAATGATTGAGATGTATGAACATTTGCTTGTATATCTACTGTTCGTATTTAATTTTAAGTTTACCTACAAGCATTAGAGTCACATACTTACTACATCGAGTCTAGGAAAAAGACAGCTTTAAAAATTTAGAATGAGAACTTCTCTAAACGTACGGTGAGAGACAATGTACGGCTTCTCGGTAGCTCAAGTGGTAAAGCAACTGTCTAGTAAACAGGACGTTGTGTATTCGATCGGCACTCGGGGAGGATATTTTTCTTATTTTTAATTATTTCTTACGAAAATTTCTTGTAAAAAAAATTATGTGGTTTAGTATTATAAATTTTAAGTATATTTTATATTGAAATGAGGGCATGTAGCAAAAATACAGAGTGCTTGTATAAAAAGTGCCGCCATCTATACATAGAGTAATCTTGAAAATACTTAGTACAGTATATTATTATTTACTTTTTAATCAAAACCTCTTTGTACATATCTACAAACAAGGTTGTTTTGGATGAAAAAGCTAGTGTGTTTTTATAAGATTAACCTGAAGGAGTATATTCTACAGGGTCTTGAATGAAGATACTGTATGTTTGATGGAGCATATGATTAGTTTTACTAAGTATTGCTTATTGCGAAAAATCATTTATAATTCTTGACAGTCTGTGTAAGTANCTGAAACTTTTTTAAAATGTACATACGGAGTCTTCCAATACTTATCTGTAGAAAAAATCGATGGAAAAAAAAAAAAAAAAAAAAATATCCCACCGTGCGACGCTTACCTGGCCCTGGTATCGATTTAAAGTATCCCACTTTATGATTCTTACCACGTCAATTGGAAAACCATTAGAGACGTCATATAGTGCACTCTAATCCACTCAGTTGTGCCTCTACTGTGCCTAATGTTTTGCGTGCTCCGCGAATCACGCCAAAAATAGGTACTCGATTCCTACTGTCTATAAGCATGTCTGGGCTGAGAAAACCTTTCGTTGTAATCGAAATTTCTGCACCTGTATCTGCTTAAAAAGTTTCCTTTACATTCTTTAACTGCGGTTCCTATAACTGGAGCAATGGTAACATATGTTTTATAGTTTGAGTTTTATAGTTTTTTAGGGAAGTTGCTCTATTTCTTTGTCACACTCTGAAAGCTTGGATTCGTCATTCTCTACATGTTTGTATAATGCACTTATGCGATTACTTTTTTTGCAGGCCACCCTGCCTTTTCTTGGAAGTTCGCTGTCCTGCTATTTAGTAGTGTCTTCGTACTCTGCTGTATTACTTTCTATTTTCCCTGCACTGCGTAAGTACTCAGGCTATTGTTGTGCGTTTCCGTCTCCACTATATCTTGCTTAATTTTCTGAGGCCTCTCTCTACCACTTTCTTCCTCACCAGACACGCTTCTCTTTGTCTCTTTCTTTAGTTCATGTTCGACGTTTGGGGACCACGCCAAACATCTTGCAAGTTAAAAGCTGTGGGTGGGTCTTTGCTGTTTTCCGGAGCGTATACGCCGTGTTGTCACTGCTGTGGGCTCCTATCTTGTGGGGGCCCGTTCCTAACTAAATCATGTCCCTGCTATCTTGATTTTTATACCCGTTTCCGTAACGGTTGAATGTGTATCTCTGATGTTATTACTGTACGAGTTACCGTTGCTACGATTGCTGTAATAATTATTACCTTTAGTGTTGTAATCATCATACCTGTAATTTTAATAATTGTTTTTATCATACGGATCTATTGGACCATTGTTACAATCCTTATAATAACTATTGTAAGTATTATTGTCAAGATTATCATTTTTGTCCTTATAGTTGTAAGCATTCCTGTCGGTAGGGGTATTATTTATGGGTTGATTATACTCCTCCTTTTGCTGTCTCTCCTTTTTTTCCTTGTTTTGCTTGCATGAGCGGCGGTCTCTTGTATAGTGTCCCGACTTCTGACAATAATTACAATTTTTCTTTAGTTCCTTTCCCTTGTCTTTTAAAGCCTTTCTGTCATTTATCACCACTAGTGATTTTCGGCATTCTTTGACTGAATGCCTGGTTCAGCTGTCGCAATTTATATAGCGTTTTTCATTTGCTACTGCTGCTCCTTGTGCCCCATTAGTGATTTCTGTTGTTTTTTTTCTTTTCCTTGCTAGGTTTACTAGTAGCCCCACTATGTTGTTGCCTTATTATATGCGGGCAGTGCACTAACTGATATTGCGTGCCGTAAACTAAGATCGCTCTTAATTTTTAGTGTCTTTATGGTCACTTCACAGAGAGTCCTCGGGATAAAACTAGTAATTTTGCACCTGAATGTTGGGTGCAAGCCATACGTGAAACGTTCAACTGCCTCCACCTCCTCACTATCTTTTAGAACTTGCTTTTGAATAAGTCGTAGGCTTGGATTTGAATTGTGTAGCATCGTCAACTTGTTGTGTAGTCGTTGTACCTATTCGTCGTAGTCCTCTATTGATTGCTGATTTTGTTGTCTGGTTATCTTTAGTTGTGCTATTACCATGTCTCAAGTGTTTATACTACTATATCTGTTTGCAAGTTTCCAAAAAAATTCTAGGTCTGTACCGAATTGAGCTCATCTGGGCACGAAATTATCAGCCACTTTCCCTTTTAGACTGCTTGCAATGGTACCGAGAAAAAATAATTTATTTTCTGGGCCCTCTGTTTAAACAGTCACCCTTACCATACTTTGATTAGCGGCAGATTTATTGGGTCATTTTAAAAAAATGGGATGTTGCTTACCATATGGCTAAGCGTAGGCAGAATTTTTAGTTGCGCATTCTGCAGTTTGCGTAGGTGGTCATGGTTGTGTTTAGCTTGTGTATTTTCTTTATATGGGGCCATGGTTGGTGCTATATCACACTGTAGTCTATCACTGTTCGCATCAGAATAGGCTCAATTTGTGTAGTTATAAGTTGGTGGTGGTATCGTTACCATAAACGCAGCATTCTTCATTTCTTTAAGTTCTTCATTAATATCTTTTATTCTGATGATTATGTAAGTTTCTTGTCCCGAGGTTTCTTCACTCTTTATATTCGTTGTAGGATGTAACGGATATCGGCCATTCTGGTTTCCCTGGGATGCCTCATTATGTCGATAGTATGTTTATCTCATCTGCTCAAGCTCCGCGTAGTTTTTTTAGCTATTCTCACATTTATCTTGCTGACTTGTTTGTTGAAGAGAAGACCCGCTTTTTTGTTTGTCAGTCTGATGTTTACTTCTGTGTCACGAGATATATCCCTGGGATCCCTACTTGTTGGTGACGAATTTTGGATGGTTTCTGTGACTGCATTGTGTGGCGCGTCCACTACTCCGCTTTCTTTAACTTTGCTCTGATCTTTGAAAACAAGCCCAGTACTATCACCTTCGTTGTTTCGTCCAGGGCGTCAAGTTTCTCACACCCTTTTCGTTCACCCTTCAAGTTCTAATTCCCACATCTATCCCATCATATTTTTCTTTTGATGTTTCTTACGGGGCCCTGGCCTGCACGTATCGGTTATCGTATTACCCTAGTCATCGTTATCGTTTTCTGACTCATGGGTCATGTCGTTAAAATGACTCATTTTTTTTCTTCCACTTTTTTTTTATATTTGTATATGTATTATAAAACTAGTGTACCAAGTAAGGTAACTGTCGAACTAGTTTTACGTGAGAAAAAAAAATGAGACAATCCATTGCATGTTTCGAGTTTTTATTTATCTCAATGAACCTTGTGTATGAAATAACATTTGCACGTATAGTAAAAAAAATTTCAGTTGCACACATAGTGAATTAGATTGAAAGACTATTACAAGTTTAAAAACAATTTTTTTTCAACTTCTCAATTTTAATAATTTTACAGTATGTATTATTTTAATTCTTTGTTACTATCAACCTAACTGTTATGAGTATTAACAAAGCCCAACCATTGATCGAATATTTGATTTCCTTGTCGACGAAAAATTTTTTCAACAAGATGAGTATCAGGAAACTTGGTTTTCTGCAGTTCCTCCATAAATTGGCTGATTTTGATAATCCTTCAAATGTTGGGCACAGCTCTTGCCTAAGAACAAATGTGAAAACCGATGGTTGGAGTTTAATTACCACGATCTTTGTTGGAGCTCGGGAGAAGTTCCCTATGAGGATCTAGCTACAACGTTTTGAGTCATTATTAAAGAAGATGATGTTATTGACGGGAAGGTCTTGAAAAAATTGAATGGTTGCGCCATGTGCTATTTAATAGGTACATTACTCATAGTATGATTTAAACATTTTACTAAATATTTACATAATATAATTATTTTTTAGGTACATTTATAATATTAAGCAATGTCCATCTTAAAAAAAAATTAGTATGGGTGATATTGAATGCATGTATGACGAATTTAATTCAGCTCGTTGTGCTGTGGAGAATGCTACAGCTTTAAGGAATGGATTTTAAAAGACCAGAAACGACAAAATGATATTCTTCACTCAATGTACACCTGATACACAATAATTATACAATAAATTACTCCCTCATGAATCTATGTCAATTTTATAAATTCACACTTTCTTATCACTGCACCGATTAAAATTACTTTATTGTATTAACTGACTAAAGTATGCTAAAGCATGCATGTAGATGAGAAATAATAGTTATATTCATTGGTAAGGTACTGCATCAAAAAAATGAAGGAGCAAGCGTTGAGGAATTAAAAAGGATACGCGACTAACTTTTACTAATAAAATAGTATACTTGTTTTTCCTGACGCTCACATCACTCAATACGCCCACTCCCAAGAAGAAAAAAAATATGACTCTGGTAAATTATACGCCTAAATAAGAAGCGGAAAGTCATCGGTCACGGCTAACACATCTGTGTGGATAAAAAATAAAAGGACCATTACTTGGCAAGGTACTGCATCGAGTAAGCCAGCGTTGGTCAGTTGAAAGGGCGTCCGCTTTTTCCAATAAAAGAGTCTACGTGTTCTCTCCAACAACTCGATACGCCCGCTCTCGAGAAGAAAAGATTTTGCTGAGACGCTTTAAACAATTAGCGGAAGAAAGGGGAAAAAATATGCGCTGATAAGAAATACTCGTTCCAGCTTGATCATCTTCCTCTCGCTATACTTTAAGCTTTTTCGTAACCTCTCGAACCATTCTGATGACAAAGGTCGTTTTGCAGTCAAAAACGAAGGCAATCCTCGATACCATCCAACATCACAGCTAGCATCACCCGGATCATAAGACCCCACGTTACCGCCCTAGTAACCCTCACCACCCTCCACCTCGTCGGTACCATCCAACGTCACAGCTACCAGCATCCAGTTCACAAAGCTCCACGTTACCGCCTGAGTAATCCTCACTACCCGATTGCTCAATCTCCCTCACCACCAATCAGCCCGATCCCACCCCACCCATTACCTCTCTCCGCAACTCGGTCGTGCTATATATATATAGCTCAAACCTTCTCTCCCTCCACCACTGCCACTCCACCACTTACAGCCAGAGCCTCTTCTTGCACCACCGCCTCTCCTCCAGCCTCTCTCACAACCAGCACCTCTCCTCTACTGACAACCTGAGCCTCTCCCCCCATCACTACCCCAGGGGTGAGCTTGGGGGAAAGGGGGTGCCAGAACCGCCACAGTTTACCTACTTATTAAGTTTAGTATAATGAATCTTTAGTATATTTGAAAAAGGCATGTATGGAGGATACAGATTGCTTGTATAAAAAGTTTTTTTCATTTATATTCTTCCAAACGAAATATAAAAAAACAAAAAAATTAAAGAAGGCTAAGAAATTTAAATCAAACCTCTAAAATTTGACAAATTTTGTCTACGTACACCGTTAATTTATATTACTTTTAAAAAACAATGTACAACGTGATGCATACAAATTGTTAAGAAGGTCTAAGAGTTAAATACTAGTCTTCACAATAGGTTGGTAAAAATAGCTTGTTTTTGGCTAAATTCTTTTTTGTAAGTGATAAAATTCAAAAGTCGGTAAGCATAAAGTGCGAATGATACGGTTAACAAAAACAATTTTTTTTTAACATATTTTGTACATGTGTATCTGAATTTTGATGCATACACTAGCGTACTTAAATAAATCTTTTCTTTTTAATATTTTTTAGCGGAAACAGAAAATTTGCTGCTGTTGTTGAATGTTCCAAAAGTGTTGGTTAATTATATCTCCTTATAAGAGAGATCAGGTTGGCAGTCGGTCTCATGGACTTTCCATCTTTTTTATTTTTTTCCTAGTACCTAAAAAATAAAAATAAAAAAGTACTTTTCCAACAAAATTGCATTTAACTATTGTGTTTCGTTTCTGTATTGTGGTGTAAAGGTATAAATGTACTTAAACTTTGTAAAGAATAGGCAATTTTGCTCATTGTCTTACTCAACCAAGCGTTATTACAAATATATTTTCTACTCTTAGGTAAGTAAATAAAAGCCTGTATAAACATAAATTCTACTGATTCTAACATAGTTTAGTTATCCTTCCAACAAATTAGTAGCTAAACAGAAGTAGTTACAATGCTTGTAGGTAAACTAAAAATTTGATACAACCAATAGGTATACAAAAGAATTTTGATACATCTTAATCATTGTATCAACAGGCGCACATATTTAGATGGCGCATTAGTGATGAGTTCTCATTCTTAAAAAGATAACTTATTTAAACTTACGGTGCAAGTGAATGTAGGGCCCCTCGGTAGCTCAAGTGAAAGAGCAACTGTCTAGTAAACAGGAGGTTTGTTTGTTCGATCCGCACTTGGGGAGGATATTTTTCTCATTCTTATTTTTTTCTAGAGAATATTTCTTGAAAAAGGAATCATGCGGTTAAGTATTATAAATCTTTAGTATGTAAGATATTATAAAAAGAGCATGTATAAAGGATACAAAGTGCTCATATAAAAAGAGTTTCCATCGATACATATGCAAATCTTGATACAATGATTAAGATGTATCAACATTTGCTTGTATATTTACTGTTTGTATTGAATTTCAAGTTTACCTTCAAGCATTAGAGTCACATACTTACTACATCGAGCTTAGGGAAAAGACAGCTTTAAAAATTAAGAATGAGAACTTATCTAAAAGTAGGGTAAGAGTAAAGCAACTGTCTAGTAAACAAGACGTTGTGTATTTGATCTGCACTCGGGAAGTATATTTTTTTCATTCCTATTTTTTTTTTTTTTTTAATTTCTTGAAAAAAAATTTCGTAGCTAAGTATTATGAATCTTTAGTCTATCGAATATTGAGAAAAAGGCATATATAAAGGATATAGAATGCTTGTATAAAAAGTGCCGCCATGTATACACATACGCCTCTTGATACGATGATTACCATGTATTAACATTCGCTTGTTTACCTATTAGTCGTATTAAATTTATGGATTATTCATCTGATTTGTATCCTACAAGCATTAGGGTCGGATCCCTACTATGTAAGAAATGAGAATTTATCAAAACTCACGGTTCAAGTGAATGTACTGCTCCTTGGTAGCTCAAGTGGTAAAGCAACTGTCTAGTAAACAGGACGTTGTGTGTTCGATCCGTACTCGGGGAGGATGTTTTTCTTATTCTTAATTATTTCTTACGAAAATTTNTAAAATAAATTTTTAATATTGATGCTTAAATTGGCAATTTTCTGACCATTAATTACATAGTTTTTTATAATCCTGGGAATTTTTTTGAAGGCGTAGGTTGTACGTATACGTAAAATCCAAATATGATCATAATTTCATACAAATGCTTTTGTAAGTTTTGACACAATTTTGCATAATCTTTCAAAAATGTGTTTTGCAGAACCAACAGAGAAATCATCAAAAATGGTTCAAATTAATTTATTCATTTGAGTTTTTAGAATAGGCCTCTACAACACAGTGTTTATTTAAAATTTTCATGATGTCAACAAACCTGGTCACGCAGTTAACAATAAGAAAGTTTTGCGGCTGCAAGAGTCAAGGTCAGCTAGCAAAAGTACGCATGATGGAGAAAGCCTTTTGGCAACTATCTGGCCAGCGAAGAATGAGCAATGAGGTTTTCCCTATCATTTATCACTTTTCCGTCCACAGATTGATTTTTTTTTTTTTATCTTACCTATACCCAAGTTTTTCTGAAGGTCGTTGAGAAAAAGGATAAGGATGAACATAAAAAAATTTTGCGAAAAATTGAATTCATCAACATTTGCATCCAATACGAGTTTGCCTAAGCAACTCAATTTTAAATTAAAACTATTAATTAAAAAAAAATACTAGTATAAAAAAATTTACGTACAAAGTATTCGAAAAAAATTTACACCTGAATCAGGCCTTGAACCAAGACTTCTTTCTAGCCGGTCTATAAAACTAAATTATTTTCTTACATTGTGTATATCATATCAGCAAGGCGTTGACTGAAACATTGTTGAAAGTTTAAATGTAGCAATTGAGAAGAGGAAGTCACCGAGATCTCAGTGAAATTTGTAAAGTACTTTCCTGAAAACAGTCCAGGTTTAAGGTCTGGTCAAGTTGGCACTGTTTTCTAATTGCTGCGTATGACAATTTTCCAATAAATAAGTAGTTTTTACTGAAAAATGAGTTGCTTAGGCAAACTTGTATGGGATAGAAAATTTTGATACATTCAATCATTTGTATCAATTCTTCCTCATTGATAGAATTAGATGAATTTTTAATATTGTGTATGCTATATGAGCCAGTTGTCGACTGAAAAATTGCCAGAAGTTTAAATGTATCAATTTAATAAACGTACTCATTACGCAAAAAAAAAATTATGCCTTAATCTTGATTTTGTTTCATAAATTTTAATATCGCAAATTATATAATGTTTAATGTTAATATAATAAGTAACAATATTCACATCATAGTGCATTAATATTATACAAACAATTTAATCAAACGTATAGTTCAGGTTATTATTCATCTAACTTTATGAATTTAGAAAAATAATTTCCGGAAAAAAAAGTTCCAAGTTTTGAGCCTATTAGTTTACAATACTGCTGCCTCACGGTATTTCTGGTCTTGAGGGTTTGGAGCTGCATAATTATAATACACAAGCATTTCGCCTATCTTAGGTTTTAGAATGAAGATCTGTAAGGATAAACAATACAGACTATTTTTTTGTTAAGACTCACTTAATTAGCAAGATGAAAAGTTAATCGAGCCTCAGGTCATGTGTGCGATTATATTATTTCCTTTATCGTAAATTGAAGTCTCGTAAATTTAGTATTATTTAACAATAACTTAAAACTGCAAGTAATAATTACGAAATAAAACGTTCATATATTACACTAAATATTGTAACAAATAATTTTATGCAATATAGTGATCGTACATTAAATTTCATAGCTATCGTGAAAAAAGAATCTGCGACGCACTACCAATTCAATTGACGAGATCAAAATAATAAAGAAATCTTTAACTGATTAACAATATGAGAATTTTCTCATAACACTTGGGATTTAACTCGATTTATTGGACGAGGTTGTAATCTTAATAGTATAAACAAATTGAACTGATACTTGTTAATATTCTAACAGGTACTATATGCAAGACGTGAACGGAGGCAAGTAACACTCAGACGAGGCAAGAGAAGATGGTTGCGCAGCAAGAAATATGAGGCCGTACGCAGCAATTGAACAAATAGCTGACTCTGTAGTGTAACTAGCAGTGCAAAGATGCGCGCTGGCTCGCTAATTATCAAGGAGTGACTTTAAAATCAGCACTCGGAGAGAACTCAAGCTCTTGTCCTAGCGAGGCACCGGAAGCGGGAGAGACACACATGCGGTTATGAGAGTGCATACACATGCAACAAACCGAGCGTTATAACAGCACCAGGTATTTTTACTTAACGCGTGTGTCAGTGTTGGCCCCCTCCAGACACCTCACAGAAGACGTACAGTCTCGCTCTCCCACAGGAGTTACGAGCCTTAGTCCAAGTCATTACATATATATTTTAATGTGAACACAGACCTTTGGCCTCTTTCGAATTTAACGAGTGAAAATTCACAGGCTAACGGGCATTTTTAGGTTTTCAGGTTGAGGATTACATAGTTGTAACTTAAAAGTCTCTGGCTGGCCTATCTGAAGTTCTGGAGTTTAGAGTTTATCGCACAAAAAATGCATGCTTTCGGCCTGACTGGGGTGTAAAAATTTAGGATTTATTGATAAAAAATAACAAGCCCTCAGCTTTACATTTTATGCTTGCTGTAAACCATATATCAAGAAACGGATTGAATTTTTTTTACTCAATCTTGAACATATACAGCGTCATCTGTCTAAGTTTTGAGAAGATTCTATTGCTAGAAATTGAGACATTTTTAAAGTTTATCTACCAATGCATGGACTCTTATAAGACTTCAAACACTGCCACGTATATAACAAAAAATTTCTCGGCTCTAAGAATTAAGAATGTAATAATAATTGAACATATTGTGCAATAACATTATAATCAGTTATACTAAGTTTCATAAAATTTTGTATCGTTATATTGTCAAACATCGTTTCCGGAAAAATAGAAATACGGATGAAATGATTACTTAGCCAGCCATTGCATGGCGTACGGCAATGCTGCAGTGCCATAGTTAGGCAAAAATATTTTAATTTCGATGTCTGGTTAGAGTTAGAACATTTTTAACGTACTTTATTTTACTTTCACTTTTCTACGTATGCATACTATCCCAAAATTGTAATTTATACTTAATAAGTAAGAGCAGTTGAATTTCAGAAACTGAAGTTTATAAAATTCTATAGTATTAGAGAAAAATAATGAGAAAAGCAACAATGTATTTAGGTGTATCATAAAATTACGATTTTAAGTAAAAACTTGAGTACAAACACTATTACATATGCATTACAGTATACCTTAACATAAAATAAAAATAAATTAACTAGATAATACTTTCTTACAGAGAAACAACTTCATCTATAATTCTAGATGATATTACTTTTAGTTTTCCATTAATGACTTCAGAAAATAAACGCTGTGTACCAACTGCTTCTTTAACAATAAAAACACCAGTTAAATTATCAAATGAGATGTTAACACGAGCCATTTTTTTTCATTATAGCTAAAACATTTCACTTCCAGATAATAATGCCACTTATTGATGTTGGCTTCTCAAAGTATGGTTACAATTTCTATTTGCACAACTAGCAGACACGAGCTGTCAAAAGTATGTACATTTTTAGTTACAGTGAGTACCAACTTACAAGTTCGTAAAAATATTTCAAAGTGACGTTGACAGATTCTATGCAGTGCATTTGAAATTTGAAATATTGTTTTATACACAGTATTATGCGATTTCAGTAAGGTCAATTTTTCATTTTGTCAGAGTAGCAAAGCTAATGTCAAAGCAAATAATTCATCTCCCCTTCTTCACCTCTATTGTAATTTTCACAGAACAATCTCAATTGCATTTTTAACAGTATGCAGAATACTTCTATTACGTCAGGGCCCGACAGATGTTGTTAACTCGGAACTTTGATCTTGACGAATTAACGTCCAATGGCCGGGGCATACTTCTGTTCTTAAGAGTTGAGTAGGGTAGGGACAGGTGTTAGCTTATTTTTTGACCCACGTAGGTGCGTCATTCTTTCTAAAGTAAAAATAATTTATAATCCTTGTTTTCTGGTTTGTTTTTCAAAACCCAAGCTTTTTAATATTGATTAAAGTAAATCTTAGTTTTAAATTGAATTTCAATTTTATTTAGACACTGACTATTTTTTGTTCTACAACCAATAACGTTTATGAGAACGTTTGTATGTAGATGTGGGTTGAGTCCAGTGACGGTAAAGCGACAGGTTGTAGTTAATAAAAAAAGGTATCAAGCCATGGTAGTTGACGATGATCTAACGCTCTCTAAATACTAGTGAATCCAGCTGACAAGGGTACGGCAATCGGCAATTGGTCCGAGAGTGGAGGCTCTTATAATATCACCCAACTAGTTTCAGATCAACTGTACACACTCTGCGATTTACGAGTAAGAGTCTGGCTTATGTATAGTTTCGAGGGGTGGAGATCTAAGTGACCTAAATGAATTTTTCAACACTCGGAAAAATGTGGAAGAACGACTTCTGTGCTAGGTGTGATTAGAGTTTGGAGAATAAAAGTGTTTGTTAAAAAAATGTACTGATGTTCTTTCTGCGTTACATAAAAATATAATAAAAGTAGTTGAGACAATGTGATAATGATGGCTAATTAGGGTTCAGGGAAGAGATATGTTTGTCGAAAAGATCCCGCTGTTCTTTTCATATTACAAAGCTTACAGGAAAAAAATAGCATGTGGCGGTGGAACAATTGTATATAATAATAATAAAAATAATTTAAATTATCGTTAGTTTTTTAGTTAAGTACACTTTGTTGGTTTTAATTCCAACAAATAAGTATAATAACAAAACATACGAATAAAATATACATGTACGCGGGGGTAATAAACAGGGCAGTTAGTAAATTGTCTCAATTCCAGTAAAAATTAGCTCAAAATAAAAAAAAACTATTGCTTCACCATTGCTTAACCATTGCTTAGGATTCACTCATTCGTTCTCTACCATTTATTCTCGGCACGATACCTAAATATACTTAAAAATTCTTGGTACAAAAGCGGGTATGTGGAAACCAGATCAAAAGATTCTGAGAATCTTGTCAAACTTGGTTTTGGAGATTAATGTTAAATTTGTTGTGAAGTCTCAAGCTGAACAAATAGAGCTGGAGTTCGATGTTGTAAGTGTAAAAAACCATTTTTTGTTAAAAATTTCTAGAAAGGACATCATATTTATGTATTTGGCGGTCAATCGGTGTTCATCGGTGTTGAAAGATTTAAATTATTAAGATTTAGGCATTTCTCTCGATTATTTTTAATTGCTAAATCATATATTTTTTGCAATAGTGAGCGAAAAAAACCTGATTTCCCCACACTTATTGCAAAAAAACTTGTACGCAACTCGTGCGGGACGATTTCACGAACTCGTGTGATAGACTCGCACTAGTGGCCAGTGACGGTAACTTGTGCCGTGCGATCACACTCGCGCTACGCACTCGTGTGCTCAACTGGCACTCGTTCCCGTCAACTCCGGTAACTCGTGCGAGTCAATCACGACTCGTGCGGGAAGTCGTCTTTTCCGCACTTGTTACGTTAATAACTATTTAAGCCAGATTTCCGATTATTTTTTTAAAATATCACTACTATAGTGGTGACTACTGCTCTTCAGATGACGTTAAAAATTTTATTTATATCAACTACAAAAAATGTCGTAATACGATATCTGCTCGACGAAAATTTTTAATAACAAATAAGGCAGGAATTATTTGAAAACTAGAAGACTAAGATAGGCTCTGCTTAAGTTGTAATAGCAACATGTTCAACTCTTAGCTTTTTATTGTAAGACCGAAGACTACTTTGACAAATAAAAAGAAATAGTTCTAAACTGTAAATACATATCTAATGAATTTTTACACCTTAATAGATAAAAAGCAGCTTTTAACAACAGAATCATAATTTGTTTTAATAAAAAAACTTTTTATTTTAAATAAAATAAGTCGTATTTCACTATACCTAAAAGAAGCAAAGTTATAAGGATTTATTTAATTGCCAAAATCGATTATTTTTAAAAAAATCGATGAGATTGATGGTTAAGTGGAGAACGTAAATACTTAAAGTGGCCCTGAAAAGGGCCAGTGATAAAACTTCCAGCTATTCCTTATTATTATTCTTGATGACGAAGAGCTGGCAGTGGGTAGCTTGTTGACTCTTACCCTTAAAGTTTCTGTGTACGCAGACTATCGTGATGGAGGGAGGTACGCCGCTGACCAAAGGATATCTCGTCTTCGGGTCGTTCCCCGGATAACCGACCGCTCATTGTTAGTCGGGAAAATGTGAATATGTCGTTGGGGACACGATCACTAAGAAGGAAGCCGTTGTGGTTGCCCGTGCTCTTTGGGGCTGTCTTTCTTGGCTTACATTGTTAGCCAAAAATTCTTTGACGACACGAGGCAGGATGGCGGTAAGGCCACTTAATTGTTAAGTGTTGCAGCAGGTTGTGCTCTTGCTAGATACGACTCCTGGTATTCCGCCGAAGACGTTATCTATATTCTTGATGAAGTTTGATGAACTGCCGGTAGACAACTACAACAAATTTTTGAGACGCTCCGGTTCATTATAACCACACTTATTTAATTCTGTTGCAGGTAGCCTCGATTTTTTGTCAACGCCACCTAGCAGATCCTACTGAACTAAAGTGAAAAGCTGGCGTATTTTTACAAAACTTTAAGCTCATTTATTGCTATTGTTATTAAATTTTTCAAGATAAAAACTATACTAAAACCATCTAGGAAGTGTCAACAATCGGTATGCAAAATTTCAGCGAAATCGGTTTAGTAGTTTTCGCGGTTAGCGATTACAATGATTTTAGCGACTTTGCTTTATATATTAGTAAAATTACAGTCGTACAGTTTCAAGTTTGTAGAGTACAAGGGTAGGTGCGCAGTACAAAGGACCCAGATGCGCGGGCAGGCAGGACTCCCCGTTCCTCGCCCCTATGAATGATCCACCCAAATCTCCTTAAGTAACAATAAAATTTTATTAAACTGTTTTTATTTTTTTTTGCCTTGAGAAATGTTCATTAAAATAATATTAAATAAAATTCATTTTACGTATTAATTTCTGTGCCCTTACTTATTTCTTACCTGAAATGTAAGTCAGTGGGGTTGTAAAGGTATAAATGTACTTAAACTTTGTAAAGAATAGGCAATTTTGCTCATTGTCTTACTCAACCAAGCGTTATCACAAATATATTATCTACTCACAGGTAAGTAAATAAAAGCCTGTATAAACATAAATTAAACTGATTCTAACATAGTTAAGTTATCCTTCCAACAAATTAGTAGCTAAACAGAAGTAGTTACAATGCTTGTAGGTAAACTAAAAATTTGATACAACCAATAGGTATACAAAAGAATTTTGATACATCTTAATCATTGTATCAACAGGCGCACATATTTAGATGGCGCATTAGTGATGAGTTCTCATTCTTAAAAAGATAACTTATTTAAACTTACGGTGCAAGTGAATGTAGGGCCCCTCGGTAGCTCAAGTGAAAGAGCAACTGTCTAGTAAACAGGAGGTTTGTTTGTTCGATCCGCACTTGGGGAGGATATTTTTCTCATTCTTATTTTTTTCTAGAGAATATTTCTTGAAAAAGGAATCATGCGGTTAAGTATTATAAATCTTTAGTATGTAAGATATTATAAAAAGAGCATGTATAAAGGATACAAAGTGCTCATATAAAAAGAGTTTCCATCGATACATATGCAAATCTTGATACAATGATTAAGATGTATCAACATTTGCTTGTATATTTACTGTTTGTATTGAATTTCAAGTTTACCTTCAAGCATTAGAGTCACATACTTACTACATCGAGCTTAGGGAAAAGACAGCTTTAAAAATTAAGAATGAGAACTTATCTAAAAGTAGGGTAAGAGTAAAGCAACTGTCTAGTAAACAAGACGTTGTGTATTTGATCTGCACTCGGGAAGTATATTTTTTTCATTCCTATTTTTTTTTTTTTTTAAATTT